>CAUYPK010027867.1:0-44074 GCA_963574355.1 Loris lydekkerianus
TAGGATGGGATGGTATTTTTTTTGGTGTTTAGTTACACTCCAAACAACATACAGTACGCAAGGTTTTTGTGGGATTACCCCCAGCAGCGTAGAAGTGTGCCCTTTCCTCCGCATCCTTGCCAACATTTCTGGTTTGGGGATTTTGTTATGTGGGTTAATCTTACTGGGTTTAGGTTATATCTCAAATTAGTTTTTATTTGCATTTCTCTGATGATTAAGGATGATTAGCTTTTTTCATGTGTTTGTAGATTTTGCATCTGTCTTCTTGAGAGAAGTTTCTCTTTAAGTCCATTGCTCACCCTGAAATGGGGTCACGTGTTCTTTTCTTGCTAAGAAATTTGAGTTCTCTGTGGATTCTGGTTATTAGACCCTTATCGGAGGTATAACCTGCAAATATTTTCTCCCATTCTGAGGGTTGATACTCTTGTATCTTGGACCCATAAAGAAAGAAAGAAAAAAAGAATTAAATTGAACCCCTACCTCTCACCAATACAAAAATTAATTGTAAATGGATCATATCTAAATGTAAGAGATAAAAATATAAAAGTCTTAGAAGAAAACATAGAGCAAATCTTTGTGAATTTGAGTTAGGCAATGGTTTCTTAGATAAGACACACCAAAAGTAAGCAACAAAATAAATTTATCAAATTTAAAAACTTTTGTGCATCAAAGGAGACCATAAAGAAAGTAAAAAGATAACTCCCAGAATCAGAGAAAATGTTTGCAAATTATATATCTGATAAGAGACTTGTATCAAGAATATATAGGAATTTTTATAATTCAATAACAAGAAGACCAAAAAACCTAATTAAAAGATGAGCTAAAGATTTGAATGAACACTTCTTCAAAGAAGATAAACAAATATCCCATAAGCACATGAAAATATGCTCAACATCATTAGGAAAATGTAAATCAAACCATAATATTACACCATTTTATACCCACTAGGATTGCTAAGGTCAAAAAGACAAGGAAGACATGTTTTGGTGAGGATAAGGAAAAGTTGGAACCCTTATACCTTGCTGGTGAAATTGAAAACTGGTACAGCCAATTTGGAAGACAATTTGGTAGTTCCTCAAAATGTTAAATATAGGCCAGGCACAGTGGATCATGCCTGTAATCCTAGCACTCTGGGAGGCCGAGGAGGGTGGATTGCTTGAGTTCACAAGTTCGAGATCGGCCTTTCTCCAAATAAAGTAGCCGGGCGTTGTGGCAGGTACTTGTAGTCCCAGCTACCTGGGAGGTTGAGGCAAGTGAATCGCTTGAGCCCAAGAGTTAGAGGTTGCTGTGAGCTATGAAGACACAGTACTCTACCAAAGGTGACAAAGTGAGACTGTCTCAAAAAAAAAAAAAAATTAAATATAGATTTCCCATGTAACTCAGCAATTCTACTCCTAGGTATCTACTCAAGAACTGAAAACATATATCCACACAAAATTTGCACAACAATGTTTATAGAAGCATTATTCATAATTAGCAAAAGGTAGAAAGAAGCAAAATGTCTGTCAATTAATGAATGAACGAAGTATGGTATAGCCATACAAAGGAATATCATTCAACAATAAAAAGGAATAAAGTAATGATACACACTACAACATGAATGAACCTTGCAAACATGCTAAGTGAATGAAGTCAGGATACAAAGGCCACATATTGCATGATTCCACTTATATGAAATGTCTAGAACATATAAATGCATAGAAATAGGATTTATTTTTTCAGGGACAAAAGTTAGATTGTAGAGATGGTTGTACACCTCTGAATATACTATAACACATTAAATTGTATACTTTATTTTATTTATTTATTTATTTATTTATTTTATTGTGTAGCCCCTTGGAAGAGTGCTGTGGTGTCACAGCTCACAGCAACCTCAAACTCTCGGGCTTAATCAATGCTCTTGCCTCCCAAGTAGCTGGGACTACAGGCACCTGCCACAACGCCTGGCTATTTTTGTTGTTGTTGTAGTTGTCATTGTTGTTTGGCAGGTCTGGGCTGTAAATTGTATACTTTAAATGAGTGATTTGGTATGTTAACTATATCTCAATAAAGCTAAGAAAATAGTTATTAAAACGTAAAATATATTCCCAAGGGGGGAAAGGTGTGAAGCATGAGCTCTGTCCAGATAGGCTCTGCAACTGGGGAGAGCAATGGTTAGAAGAGGTAGTAGGACCTATAAGATATATGGGCAGAGAGTAGAGGTAGGGCCACGGCCTGGAGAGGAAACTGAGTGCACTAAAGAAGTTTGCCTGCTTTAGGCTTGGCTCCTGTAGCTCAGAGGCTAGGGCGCCAGCCACATACACCTGAGCTGGCTGGTTCAAATCCAGCCCAGGCCTGCCAAACAATTACAACTAAACCAAAAAATAGCTGGGCGTTGTTGGGGTTGGGGGGGTGGTGTCTGTAGTCCCAGCTACTTGGGAGGCTGAGGCAAGAGAATCACTTGAGCCCAAGAGTTTGAGGTTGCTGTGAGCTGTGATGCCACAGCACTCTACCCAATGTGACATAGTGAGACTCTGTCTCAAAAAAAAGAATTTTGCCTGCTTCAGTTTTGTCACATTCAGTTTTGTCACAGATCAACCTTTGGGTGGACTCTGAAAGAAGGTCCCAGACCCTTGAGGAGATTCTGTGATGTCAGCACCTGACCTTTGTGACATAGGCACTTGATGCCAGGGAGAAGAGCACTCAGGGAATGGGGCCCCCAGCTCCCACTGGGGGCGGCGCAAGGGTCGCCGCCCCTTAAACAAAGTCCCAGTCTTCCAGAGGCTTTTACCAGCTGGCCCCACTTCTGCTGCTGCTGCTGGGTGGGATAAGCTGGGTGTGATAAGCCACCTTGGCCAGGGCCAGGCTGAGCTAGAGGAGCATTAGCATTAGGGGTGACAAGGGGTCAGAGGAAGCAGAGTAGCAGGAAACCAGGATGCTTGCAGAATCCCCTAGTCAGGGTAAGGAGAACAAAAACCTGTGACAGAGAAGATCTCCGCCTGGCTGAAGACTGAGGCTGAGCTCAGACAGAAAGCTGGGTCAGAGTGAGTTTAGGGAGACAGACTCTTGGGACAGAGGGAAGTGTGTCCACTATTTGGTGACTCTCCTCTTCTCTCTCCAGGTCCCCTCATCGCTGAAGTGACTGTGAAAACAGCCCAGAGGAATCCTTGTTGGTAAGAGCTTCCAGCACCAGGACACCCTCAATTCTTATTCCCATCTCACCCCTCATGCGCACCCCAATTCCTCTCCTCCCCCCTTCTTACCATCCTTGGACCATTTTGCCAACTCTCTGACCCTAAAAGGAGACATGGATTTAAATTCTTGGTGAGTTCAGCCTGGAACTGGGTGCATGAGGCGGAATGAGAAATGGAACAGTTCTCACAACATCTTGGCCTCTGTCTTTTCTCTACAGGTCTCATGGGATCTGTCTCCCTGCCCCACCCAGATAATCGCTGCTGCCCCTCAGCTCCCAGGAGGCAGCTCTGATTCTCCATACCCTCACATCCCTCCTCAATGGCTAACTGCAAAGAAGTGAGAAGCCAGACTTAGACCCAAAGCTCCTGCCTGAGCACCAAGACAGCCTGGTGCTAGAGGGCTGGGTGTCTCCTTGGCCTGCCACCAACACCAGGCTGGAGCTGCGTTGTGCACAGAAGGTGGCCTCGATTTCCCAGGCGCCACTGGCTTCAGAGATACTGGTCCTGACTCTGCTAGGTCTCTGATCTCTGGTCTTGTCGCCCCAGTCCCTTCTGGACTCAAGGCAATGTTGCCTCGAAACAAGGACCAGGTGCTGCTACAAAACACAGTGCCCTCGGGGCGCCCCCCTCAGGGCCTCTCACAACTTGTGGACTCCACCTCCCCCAACCTACAGCCTCTCTTTCCCCAGCAACCACCCCCTCTCTCCCACCCACCTTTCTCCTCTTCTGCTCAAGCCCATTTCCCCTTCTCCCCTACTCCACTCTTCTCTCCTGACTTCCAATTTTACTCGTCTGACTCCAATTCTGACTTTACACATCCTTATTTTTCCTCTCTCCCAAGTTCCCCCACTTTCTTTCACCAGAACTTCCTCTCTCGTTCCCTTCAACGTGCCTACTCACCCCTCAACCCCAAGGGGCAGCCTTCTCCTCCTGTCACGCTCTCCTCCTCTCCCTCCCAGCCTCAGAACTCCTCCCTCCCCAACTCACCTTGCCAATCCCCTTCCCACCCTGAAGACCTACCTAGCTCCACGCTCACTTCTCCAAGCCCTAGCCCACCTTCTGGTAGGGTCCACTCTAACAAGCAGACATGGGACTGGCATCAGTACAGGGACACCAGGTCCCCTGGGGTGGAGGGGGTATGCGTGGCAAGCGAGAAGGATCCTGCAGAGTTCAGGGACCCAGGGGCCCTGGCCCAGGCTCTGGTGGTCCATCTGGGGCACCGCCGAATCGCACACGACCTGCGGCTACTGCTTCTGCAGCGCCTGTGGCTAGGCACAACCGGCCAGGCCCCGGTCGTGGAGTACCCTGTATGCCTGGTGTGTCTCCGGCCCCGCACCCCCTCTTGCCCCACCCCCAGGTACAGGACTGGACCCCGGCTGATTGCCTTCCCCCAACTACTGCCCTGTGCACCGGGCCAGGAGTCTGGGCCACTCCGCATGGCCATCGGCTTCGGCCTCCGCCTGCCTCGGGGCCAGGCCAGGGACTTGCATCTGTTACCAGAAAGAAGACACGTGGAAGTAAGGCCTCAGGGAGAGGCTACTCAGGCCCATGGATATCAATCGAGGATGTCTTCAGCTCCAGCAGCTCAAGCCCCAGCTCGGCCCAGGGCAGATGCAGCCCTAGGCACACTGTCCCAGACCGGGAGCCTCAGGTCTGCAGGTCCTCAATCACCAAATTCCACCCGGTGTTCCAGACCTCGACCACAGGCATCAAAACAGGCCACTGCCTTCCTGAAGCCCAGGGCTTCCCCTGCCCCAAAGAGGTCTGCTTCTCCAGAGCTCATTCTCCAAAAGTCGCTATCCTAGTTCCAGAGCCACGGAGGCTCCCTGGAGCACCCCATCCAAACCCCACTCTCTCTACCAAGCCCCAGATCTCAGGGAGCCCCCGGAACATCCTGAAGGGCTGGCTAGCTGGAGGTCAGGCATGCTCTCCTGCCCTGAACCCTGGGAGCCCCTTGTGGAATCTGCTCTCCCCTGGCTGAAGAGGACCAAGGGCACCTGAGGCCTCATTCAGCTTTCAGTGAATCCAATAAAGCCTGACCCTGTGAAACTTGTATTCCTGTCCTGCTGAACTCACAAAATGGGTGGCTGTAACCACGGAGGTGCCAGTCCCCAACAAGACTCTGGAGTTGGAGGTGTCAGAGGAAACAGGCCAGGGAGAGCTAGTGCCATATATCCAAGGAGGATAAGGCACCCACAAGTTCTGAGCACCTGAGATGCACAGAGGGCTCGGGTAGCCCCTTCATTCACTTAAACCAACTTTGTGGGGGCAGATAACGGTATCCACAAAGATGAAAGCAGTGGGCCCTTTCCTCCAGGGGCACCTTGGGTTAAGGATGCTGCTGCAGGGGGTGTCTCCTTACAAGGCAGGGCATCTCTAGTACTCACTTACAGGATGCCCGGAGATTCTCACACAGAAACCCAAAGTCCCCCTCAGGAGGGTGGGGTGAGTTGTCAACCACAGGGGACACTCGTCTAGGAACTACACTGCCTCCTTCTGAGGCCGGAGAAGGGAGCAGCTTCCACCCACCCACCCTCAGCAAGGAAGGGAAGGGCTGACTGCCACCTCTGCCAATTGTGGAGGATAGATGTTCATTAAGGGTTGCAGTGATTTTCCCACGCTAGGAAGTGGTGGATTAGGGATTTTAAGCCAGGTCTATTTTCAAGTCCACGCTGACTGCATTTAGAGGCAAGAGACTTAAGACGTGTGCTCTTGGACAAATCACTTCCTCTCTGGGGCAAAGGTAAAGACTGGGCTTTACGTTTACCTGAAGTGGGGACAGTCCTAATTCGAAGATTTCCTTATTAAAGGCTTATTGACCTTTATTAACTTCCGTTAGGGCTACATCCCATGCCCCTCACAAAGATGGCGGAGCCCTGCGGGGCGGGGCAGAGGACTCATCCCCGCCCCGGGGTTCTGGGCTCTGCGGCGGGCTAGTGCTGACGCGTGTCGGCGGTTCTGCGCTTGCGCGGAGCTGGCCGCGGGATAGGTGCGCGTGCGCAGTGTGTGGCTGCGAGATCAACTAGGAGAGACCGGAGCGGTGACACAGCTCCGTGCGGGTGTTTAGGATTTTTGGTAATCCGTGGGTGTGAGAGAAGTCGGGAGAGCTCCCGGCGGCGACCGGACTAAGTTCCACAGCGGCTGGGGCAGCAGCGGAAGGCCGGGCGCGGCATGTTCTGGGTGCCGCGGTGCTGGCAGTGAACCCGCGGCCGGCGAGATGGGCCGGCGCCGGGCGCCGGAGCTTTACCGGGCTCCGTTCCCGTTGTACGCGCTTCAGGTCGACCCAAGCTCAGGGCTGCTCATCGCTGCGGGCGGAGGAGGTGCCGCCAAGACAGGCATAAAGAATGGCGTGGTGAGAGTCTAAAGCCACGGAGGTTGGGTCACACCGCGGGCTCAGGGCAATTCGAGGGTGGCCTGGGGTCGCGGAGGCGGGCAGCACCCCAGCTTCGGGCCCTGCCCATTTCCGATAGGAAACCTTGACATTCCGGAGGCTTAAGCGCGTGTTTCAGCCAAGAACTTAGCTGTTAGTTGAGATGCTGACTCCTCAGGGAGTATATAGAGCTGCACAGGCGGGAACACTTCAGCTGGACCTCGGAGCAGCTGCAGGGGCCTTATCCTGGCCTTTCTCGGAGGAGGCTACAGTGTTGTCTACTTTTTAGCAGCAGCAAGAGTAGTGCATTTGTTCTTCGAGCTAGGTTGCTTCACTTTTGTGAGCTTCACTCTGTTCTATAAAATGGAGGCAGGTAATCCAGCCCTGCTTGCGGTACAGATTGGTCAGGCCCAAATAAGCGAAAAAAGACTGGAGAAAGCCGTGTGAATTAGAAAGTGCAGTAAGCAAAGGGGTAAGGCAACAGTCTTAGGATGTAAGTTTTTCCTTGATGTGCTTTCTGGGCACCCCTGAACCTTGTTCATCCTGGTTCCCTCTTCCACAGCACTTTCTGCAGCTAGAGCAGATTAATGGGCGCCTGAGCGCCTCTTTGCTGCACTCCCATGATACCGAGACACGAGCTACCATGAACTTGGCACTGGCTGGTAACATCCTTGCTGCAGGGCAGGATGCCCATTGCCAGCTCCTGCGCTTCCGGGTCCATCAGCAGAAGGGCAACAAGGCAGAGAAGGCAGGTGAGAAGTTCGCTGTAGCCCAGGGGTGTACACTCTGTGATCCAGTTACATGCTGATTTTGTGAGGACTTTTTTGCTTATCTGCAGTGTTGGATATCCTGAAAATTATGCATGGATTTTTTTTGGTTCTAATCGGCTTTCATTAGTGTTTGTGTATTTAATGTGTTGCCCAAGGACAACTCTTACTCTTCCAGTGTGTGGAAGAGAAAAAAAAAAGTTGGACACCTCCTAAGTCTAGTTCTTTTAGAAAAGGGTTAAATGAGTAAGGTCTTTTTCATCTCGGTCTGTATATAGAAGTAGGGCAGGAAGTGCAGTTGCAGTAGCAGGCTAAAAGTAGTATGTAGAAGCCTGGAACCTGGCAGGCTGTTTGTCTTACAGGTTCCAAGGAGCAGGGGCCTCGACAAAGGAAAGGGCCTGCCACAGCAGAGAAGTCTGGAGCTGAAACCCAGCGCGAGGGGGTAGAACTCGGGGTAGAGAATTTGCAGGCAGTACAGACAGACTTTGGCCCTGATCCACTGCAGAAAGTTGTGTGCTTCAACTGTGATAATACCCTGCTTGCCACTGGAGGAACAGATGGCTATGTTCGTATCTGGAAGGTATGATTTTAGGGAGGTAAATTGTGGGAAACTGAACATGGGTGCTGGGAAACATGTGAGTGAAGCTTGCACTGAGTGGCCTTTGGAAGAAAATACAGGTGGGAATCTTAGTCCTCTTAGTGTGGACATGGGCTAACTGGTGGTGGTTTTGTTGTAGGTGCCCAGTCTGGAGAAAGTTCTGGAGTTTAAAGCCCATGAAGGGGAGATTGCAGACCTGGCTGTGGGGCCTAATGGCAAGGTGAGGAGGTGGAGAAAGGGAGTAGTTATGCTGCTTCCTCAGTAAGTGGATCCCCTAACAGTCCATCCTTGGAATCTTTATTCCTGACCAGTTGGTAACTGTGGGCTGGGACAGGAAGGCCTGCGTGTGGCAGAAGGATCAACTAGTGATGCAGCTGCACTGGCAAGAGAATGGACCCACCTTTCCTAACACTCCTTACCGCTACCAGGCCTGCAGGTGTGAAGACCCTGGAGGGTGACTTAAGAGGCACAGCCTAGCTACAGTGCGGGAGAGCTAAGGAGGGTTGTGGACTTAGGTGTTACCCCAGGGCTGATGAGAGTGCAATGGGGCTCAAACTTCTGAGGAGGGTTGGGCAGGGCCCAGGAGCTGAACAGCCCCTCACCTGGCCCCCAGGTTTGGGCAGGTTCCAGACCACCCTGCTGGGCTGCGACTCTTCACAGTACAGATTCCCCACCAGCGCCTGCGCCAGCCTCCACCTTGCTACCTCACAGCCTGGGATGGCTCTACCTTCTTGCCCCTTCGGACCAAGCCCTGTGGTCATGAAGTCATCTCCTGCCTCAACGTCAGGTGTGGGACAGTGCTGGCTTGGCTGGATGGGGGCTCCTTGGGGCATTTGGAAAGGAGTCTTCCCTGAGGACTGATACTGGTAAGGGTTATGGCACAAGCCTCTAGGACAATGAGCACTTTATTGTCTGTTGCAGTGAATCGGGCACCTTCCTAGGCCTGGGCACGGTCACTGGCTCTGTTGCCATCTACATAGCTTTCTCTCTCCAGGTAATGGGTGGAGGTTGGCAGAGCCCTGTGGGAAGACTGTAGGCCTGTCTCTAGCCTGAATGTGTAGGAAGGGGTCTGGCTCACTTTGGAGAGTTAGGGGTGGGAAGCATGTTTTCCAGAAAGAGGGTTCCCAGGCCTTTCTTCACTGGTTTTCCTTTTGCCCTAGTGCCTCTACTATGTGAGGGAGGCCCATGGCATTGTGGTGACGGATGTGGCCTTTCTACCTGAGAAGGGTCGTGGTCCAGAGCTCCTTGGGTCCCATGAAACTGCCCTGTTCTCTGTGGCCGTGGATAGTCGCTGCCAGCTACACCTACTGCCCTCACGGCGTGAGTCACTGTGGGGGGTGTACCGCCCCACCTTAAGCTGTAGTGAAAACATTCCCCTTGGAGACTGGGCTGCTTGTTTGTAGCATCTACCACCTCCTTGGATGGAATAGGTTGAGGGTGCTGTCCTGCCTCTTTGCCGGCTGACTTCTTCCCTTACCTCTCCCACAGGGAGTGTTCCTGTGTGGCTGTTGCTCCTACTGTGTGTTGGGCTTATTGTTGTGACCATCCTGCTGCTCCAGAGTGCCTTTCCAGGTTTTCTTTAGCCTCCTTGGGAATCAGAGGCCTGGACACTGCCACCCTCAAGAGCAGAGTGGAGGCCTGGACCCCCATTGCTCTCTTCATTTGGAGCTGCCTCTGATGAGACAGATGGGTACTGCCTACCCTTACCTGTTAAAGCTTGGCTGTGGCACTGCGTGGCTCTGAGTCTGGGAACTCTGCATTCATCATCTGTGGACCCACCCAGAACAGTGATATCTGAAGTCCCAGCTGTACTTCTTGCTTCCTTCCCTCTGCCTCCCAGAAGCTCCAGAGTTGAGCTTGTCTTGTCTCTAGAAACCTGTGAAGATGCCCCGAAGCCTGGAGGCTCTGTTGTTCTTCCTGCAGAAACAGTTTCTCTTCCTCCTCTCACAGCCATGTGGCCAGTTTTTCATATGAAGCCCTTGGCATTTGCTGGGTTAGGAAATGACCTGGTACTTGCTATTAGGGCAAGAAGGGGCAAAAGGAAGACTCAAGTAGTAATCTGTGGGGTCAGGAGGGTAGCACCAAGCCAGCAAGGAAAATATGCAATAAGTTTCTGGAGAGCCTACCCCAGCCTTGAAGAAAGGGAAAATTAACCTCAGGCCATTAGGCCAGAAAAGTTGATATTTAATAAACAAGGGAAGACTGAACTGAGACCCCAGATGGTACTCTGGTCAGCCATTTCTGTCCTCAGAAGGTGAGAGCTGTGAGGTCAAGCATCTCTGCTGGGTGCTGGAAGATGGCTCTGGCATACTGGTGTAAGAGGCGGTTCATGTAGCAGTGCTGCCACGGGAGCAGCCCTTCCAGGAAGCCGATATGGCCACCCCGTGCTGTGATGAGCAGCGCAACGTGAGGGGAGTGGTGGGCAGCCTGCACAGGAAGGGCTAGAAGAGGGTCAGAAAGGAGGTCAGGTACTTCAACCCTTACTAAGAGCCAGGCTCTCCCCATGGATACCCCATGGCCTAGTTTCCCTGGGGTCAAAGTCCTGATTCAGAGTACTCACCATGGGCTGGGGAGAAGGGGTCGTCTGCTGCATTGAGGCAGAGCACAGGGATCTGGATGGCATCTACCTTGGTCCTTGGGCTCGCTGCTTGGTAGTAGGCAAAACAGTCCTGATATCCAAAGGCCACAGATGTGTAACGCTCATCAAACTGGCGGATTGTGTGGGCCTGCAGGTGGTGGAGGTGGGATAGGCTAAGATGATAGAGTAGGAAAATAGTGGAAGGCTAATTTGGGGGGTACGGGGATGGTTGAAAGCGTATACCTGTAGTACAAAGTCTACATCCACCACCTTTTCAATCACCTTTCTATTTCTGCAAGAGTACATGGGTTTGGCTTGATTCTGGACCTGAACCAAAGCTCCAGCTTCTATCTTACTAGCTCGTATGTAAGGAAGCCCAGATAGAGAACTAACAGCATTGGGAGAGCCTGGCATGTCTGTCATCTGACCCTGTCTGCTGCCCTCTCCCACCTCCCAAGACCCTACCGTTCCACAAGTTGGCAGAGCCCGGCAGTAAGGGGCTGATTGAAGAGCACCAAGTTGAGTGGGGTCTCCAGGGAGTGGGTTGTCTCAAAGGAATCCCAGCATGTAGACAGAGTCAGTGCTGCCACCAGCCCTGCAGCCTTCCCTGTCTGGGCCAGGTGGTTCAGCACCAATATCCTGCAGGAATGGATGAGGGACCGTGAAAGAAGGATTTGCATTAATTTGAGTTAGGTCAGAGGAGGAGATGGAGAAGGCATGTAGAAGAGAAAGGAAGACTGGCCCTCTGGTTAAGGCCAGGCAACATTTACCCTCCAAAAGAGACGCCCACGGCTAGCAGTGGAGCCTGGGAGTAACGGTGGTTTATGTGGTTCACAACTGTCTCCAGATCTTCAGTATTGCTGGCACAAAAAGCCCTGTGGGTCTGAGGGCAAACCAGATCATTGGGTAGGGAGGGAGGTTTTGGCCAGAAGGTAGAACAATGGGAGGCCCAGTAGGTAAAGGGGAAATGGAAGGATAGGTAGCAGGTAGAGCCCCAGGGCCAAAGACCTCTTAAATAATGTGGGTGAAGGGCTGCTCTGAGCAAGGAGGCTACTCACCAGCAGTTCTTCCCCACGGCAGCCCCGGTTATTAAACACGACAGCCCTATGGCACACACAGGTATGTCTTAGCTGAATCCTGCCTAAAAGCCTCTCACCCCTTTTGGTGGTCTTCTGAAAGACCCCTGTCCAAAGACTATATAACCCTCTTCATATCTATCCGGGTCTGAGTTGACTTCTTCCTATTACAAGTTTTCAGATACCACCCAACTGCCATGCTCACCTATAACCATCCCTCAAAGCTTGGTTAACAAGGTGCAAGATGTATGACTCCTGGCTACTGCCAGTGATGCCAGGAAGCAGCAACACAATGGGCTGGGTAGCAGGATCAGGATATTGATTGCTGTCAGGCTGTTCAGCCCAGTCTAGCAGGACCCGGCCTCCATCTGGGGTGTGGAGGACTTCACTGGTTTAGGAGAGGTGGACATACATACACTATTAGGAATTTGATATATCCCCAAAAGATTTACCTCCTGTCCCACCCACAAATAGGTCTTGTAACATTCCATTCACATGATTGGGAGGCATGCTTCATGTAAAACAGTAAGGCTTGCCCAAAGTGGAGGGGGAACGTAAAGATTGAATATTACCTCACAGTTGTGCTATTACACAGCCCTTCCATAAATCCACTGTCATCATTGTACCCTTAGCACATGGAGGTAAGGCAAGAATTACCTTCATTTTAAAAGAAGTAGATAGTTTCCCCTAGATACCAGCAACTTTGTGTTCACCCCACTCTGTTACTTCTTACCTCCAGTAAGGGACCAGGGGCTGGGATTGCAGGAAGACTCGGAAGATGCTTTGTAGTCGACCCTCAAAACACCATATTGTAGGGTAGAAAGTCTCCATGGTGACCGAACAGTGTTCCTTCAGGAAGGCCAGAAACTGGGGCCCAGCTACCAGCTGAGGCCTCTGTAATCACACAACAATCTGCCTCAGTCCCCTGCTTTTTGTACCATGCTAGTGAGGCACCCAGTACCAGAGGGTGAGCAAGCCCCTCTCTAGAGGCTAGCCTAGAGGACACTGCTTTGCAGTGAGATTCAGCACAGCCTAGTCTGCAATGGCCAAGTTATCTGTGATAATACAGCTCAGCTGTGTCCTAAAGAACCCTAGCTCTGAAATGCCACCTGTCCAGACTGGATTCTGAACTGGCTTTGCTGCTGGTGACAGGGCTGAGGTTCCCCTGCTCAGCTTCTCTATGCCCCAAACCATTTGGGAGAGAGTGGGTAATATAAACCGCCCAGTGGAGCCCCTGCAGGAAGTGCACTGATCTGAGCAGGGCCTGAAGAAATGCAGCATCATTTAACATGTGACTTTTGCTTTGCAGTTGAATTAGCCACAGTCGTCTTCCTGAGACTGGCAGTGGCCACTCTGGCTCCTCCTGATCTTAGCACATTCCTATTGTTCCTTAACGTGGTTGCTCACTGCTGAAGGGGTTCTATCAGGGCACCTCGTTTTCTCTTATTTGTGGAGCCCCTCCTGTTAGAAGATTCACTAAAGGAAGAATAATCCTGATGGGAACAGATTTTTTTCTTCATGCCATCAAGGGGAAATAACAAGGATAGAATAACAGAGACAGATGAGGTCAGTGGGCACTAAGCCCTGACTTTCAACTTCTCTAGTTCTTCTGGGTGGACATCAAGTGAATGAGAGGGCCTGGGCCCCTAGCCACGGGGGGCCCCATAGAAGGTGTATGAAGGAGGAGCATGTATGCAGGCTCAAGAATAGAAATTGCCAGGCAGCACCTGTGGCTCAGTGAGTAGGGTGCTGGCCTCAGATACGGAGGATGGCAGGTTCAAACCCAGCCCTGGCCAAACTGCAACAAAAAATAGCTGGGCATTGGGGTGGCGCCTGTGGTCCTAGCTACTTGGGAAGCTGAGGCAAGAGAATCACCTAAGCCCAAGAGCTGGAGGTTGCTGTGAGCTGTGACGCTACAGCACTCTACTGAGGATGATAAAGTAAGACTGTCTCACACACACACACACACAAAAGTATTAGAAATTGCCTATCTGTGGCTGCTTCTGAGGAACCTGAGGACAAGAGTTCTACCTCCTCTACATTCTTGACACTGAAAAGGGGCTGGACGAATGCTAAACTAGAGAAGTCAAGCTGATAGTGTGACTATTGGGGAATGTGACTTGGACCTTGGTCCTATGCCCTGGAATGACACCTATGAATCATTGTGTGCTATATTCAGGAACTAGGCTAAGCCCAACCATATATAAGTGAAGAAATTATAATTTACAGAGATTAAGTGAATTGTTCAAAGCCACCCATGTAGCAAGCAAAAGGCAAAGCAAAATTAATAATTATATTACCACTAATACTTGTAAAATTTCCTGAGTGCTCATTATATTCCAGGCATTTTAATAAGCATTTTATAAAAAGTACTATTGTTCACCTTTGTAAACAGGTATGAATGCTGAATAACACGTCAGAGGTCACAAAGCTTGCCAAAGCTAGCTAGTAGCAGTGCTGGAGATTCAAACCCAGGTCTTTCTGATGATAGAGCCTGTGCAGTTTAGTCACTGTACTGTATTGCTTCGTACTTGACAATTTTTTGAGTTGCTTGTATTAAATCCGTGATAAAACAGCTCAGTAGTATAGACCATGGCTAGTAAATTAGTTCATTAGCTTGATTTATGTAGTGAAGTGTTTCTTGACTCAATCCTGAGAATTATTTGGTATTAAGCCATTGGTTGCTATCAATAAATCAGTATCGATCCATTACTGTGCTAGACAGGCCAAACTCCATGTCCTCACAGCCTCCAGAAAGGTACTTTACTGTGCATGTTAACCGCTATTTGGAAACCAAAAAAGGGTTTGGAGTGTAAAGTGAGAGAGGACCAGACTTCTCTGTAGCTTGTTGCCAGCAAGGGAAGATGTTTAGTTAAGGCCAGTTTTGGTCTGAAAATCTGTACAACGTGAGGCTTGTAGAATATTGTGAGGTTTGGATTTTTTAATTATTTTCTTAAAGAAGACCTGTTTTATAAACAATACATGCTAATGTAGAAATCTCTGAAAATATAGAAAAGTATAGGTAACACTAAAATCTCTTATAGATCTTTTTAAAGGAATTAACAGGTTTCTTTTAGACTCAGCTACCTAGAACAGAGTTTAATGAGGACTAAAAGATTTAGTCATTCCTGGATATGTAAATTATGTATTTTATCTAAATTTCAATGAGAAAATCTCTAAATTCATCAAAATCAACCTCTTTAGACTTCATCATACGAGACTTTCTCGTCACACTATACATGGAGAGCCTAGAACTTAAAACAAGGCTGAATGAGCAAGGATTGTTCCTTATAGGCTGTGAACTTCAGCCAGCCCTTAAGGGAAGCTGGGAGTCAGACACAACCCCACAGGCCTCGGGTTCCTTCATTCAGAGCAGCTAATGAGAAACTCAAACCACGTAAAAAGAAAAGGGAAGCAGAGGGTGCACATCTCCCACACATCAGGATGCCTTCCCTGCCTTTCCCCAAATGTGTGTTCACGTCATAGGGAGCAGCACCCCTGTAGTGCCTGAAAGGCCCGGCGGTGTGGGGAACACTCTGGATGCAGAGGATCCAGGGAAGCAAAGAACAGTCTCTCCACTGCGTGATAATAGCAAATTTTACTTGGGGCGGGAGACCGACCCATCCCAGCTCCCACAAAGGGCTCAAGCCCTGGGCTCGAAGCTGCCCCCTCCACCCGAGTAGGCCAACCCCGCCGGCCGAGGCACTGGACCCGCACCCACCTGGGGCACACATGTCCAGTAGTAGCCTAAGTAGAGGGCAACGGCAAGAGCCAGGAGCAGAGAGGAGGTCTCTGCCCAGGTACAGTTCTGGAGGCTCAGGGAGGAGCTCAACATCTTGTGTTGGGGAAGTCCCGACTCCAAGGCTCTCCACTCGCTCTGGCTCGCCGGCCCGGACCAGTCGGCCAGCAGGTGCGTGCCGGGGCCCGCCCGTTACACGCCATTGGGCCGCTTCTCGGGTCCCGTCCCGCTGCCCGCGGCTCGGGCTGCGGCCCCACCCCTCCCCCCGCCCGGGGCGCCTGCGGCGGGAGACGAAGGGCTGTGCTGGGACAGCGGCGCCGGCCGCCTGCGTGGGTCTGACCTGGGCGACCTGCACTCGGCCTCCTGCCCTTCCCCTCCTGCCTTCTCTCCGCGGAGACCGGCGTTGCCGCCAGAGGACAGCGGCCTCCCCACAGCGGCCATGACGGTGCGGGGCATCTCCTGCTCCTGCTTCTTCAGGGTCCCCGGCCGCTCGTACTCAGTCACACACAGGACACGCCACTCCCGTGGTGACATTCTGCTCTGTCACACAGACTGCAGCTATTCACAGTGACCTTCACACTCAAGTCGCAGCAACACGCCTGGTGACACCCTGTGTTCTCACTCAGTGTTCATCCATTCATAGTGACACAACCGCTGTACAGCTGTGACACCTTACACTGTCACATGCACAGTTTTCAGCCGCTCAGTGGTGGCATTGCATACACATGCAGATTCCTGCAGTGTTATTCTGTCTCATACAACCCCAGCCACATAGCCATCCTACAACAGACAATCCACTCCTCACCCACTCCATACCAGGCACTTTACTTAGACACCCCTGGGTTACTGACCCTGTCTTCATTGGGACAGGAGAGTAAGTCATCTATTAGAACAGTGGCTTTTAACCTTGACTGCAGATCAGAATCATCTGGGAGTTTTAAAAACTACCAGTGCCCAGTTTTAGTTGATCTGGAGAAAAGCCTAAGTATCAATAGAATGTAAAGCTCTCTAGGAGGTTCAAATGTGTCACTGAAGCCAGAAAAGTGGCCTGCAAGTCTGGGAATTTCCATGACCCTGAAAGGAATGCAGTCATTTTAGAAAATCAGGTCAGACATCAGTAATCCCCTCCCCAGATTCTTGGAGTGCCTCAAGGCCAGAGTTCCTGGAACCACCCTACCCATATCTTGGCTGGTACTAAGGGTATGCCTATAATCCTGACACTAAGCATACTCCACAATCTTGACCCACACTAGAGAAGAGCTCCAGGTGGTACTGCCCCATTCCAGTTATACTGATAAGTCTAATAAAAGCCTTTGGAACCGTGGGAGCTGAGCCGACATCTGGCCAGTCACCATTCTTCTTTTCCCTCCTAGTAAAGTCTTTCCTTGTACCTGGACTGGCCTCCTCTCCTTTATTTTTATTTTTATTTATTTATTTATTTTTAAGAGACAGAGTCTCACTTTGTTGCCCTAAGTAGAGTGCCATGGCATCACTGCTCATAGCAACCTCCAGCTCCTGGGTTTAGGTGATTCTGTTGCCTCAGCCTCCCGAGTAGCTGGGACTGTTAGGGGTCCGCCACACTCCTCTCCTTTCTTGCAGATCCTCACCCCATTTCTGTGCCAGAACCTCTCAACAAGACGGAGTCTGAGAAGCTAAGCTGAACTGGTATAGCTGACCTAGTCTGCTTAGTTCACCTTCTTACCCCACATCCCCACTCCGAGATTACCTAGTTAAGATTACACTATGATCGTGAAGATGTTGACTTCAGGACACTTGAGGAAGTAGTCACACATAAACAAAAGATGTTATGATACTGGTAAAGGTTACTGTGATGATATGATGATTTCTTTAATAATTCGCTTAGATGTTTTGTTAAAGTGAAAATTACCTTTTTGTTGTTTAAACATTTTGTATTGTTAGAATGAAGACTGCTTTGGTGTTACTTCTTATCAGAAAAAGTTAAAATTTCTAGGTTTGTTTCCTCGTACTTCATTATAAAAATTATTAGAATTGTAACTGAGACAGACAGGTTTGAGAGGCTACTCTTGCTGTTCTCCAGAACTGCTGACCTTCTGATAACAAAGTTTGGGGGAACCTAATCCCCGTCTCTGCATCTGGCTGGTGGTGACAGGTGGCCAGATCCTCTTCCAGTAACATCAGGGTTGAACTCCTAAAACAGAGGGTGGTGATAGATCAGGGAAGTACTAGCTGCTGGGAACTTGATGGGGGTGGAGTGTTATAGAAGAGGGCATAAGTGATAGCCTGGAGGTGAGAGGCTTCTTAAAGAGCCAAAAGAAATTTGACGCAGTTGGAGCACAGTTGTGAACAGCTACATAAAGGATGTTAAAAAGGTTTGGAATGTGTTGCTTAGTTTATCCTATGAGCAGCAGAAAGCCATCAAAGGATTTTAAGGGATGGGTGACATGATCAGAGTCATGTTTTAGAAGAATCATTCAAGCTACTTGGAGAATGGGTTGGAAGAGGATGGAAATGGAAGCAAAGAGGCCAATTGGGAGAGCATTAGCAGAACCCCAGGCCCAGAAGTTGGCTGTCTGAACTGGGGATAAGGGGAGAGGAATGAAGATCTTCAAGATAAGAGGCAGAATTGACAGGTTAGAGGACACACAGGCACACACCAGCCTCCTCATCTGCCTCTCTGTGTCTCTCTCTGTCACACACACACCAGACTCCTCATCTGCCTCTGTCTGTATGTATCTCCCTCTGTCACACACACACCAGCCTCACCATCTGTCTCTCTCTGTCACATGCACAATCCTCCAGCAGGTGTATCTCTGTACACAGAGTCACATACACATACATACATACACACACACCAGCCTCATCATCTCTATGTGTCCCTGTATATCTCTCTCTCTCTGTCACTTATACCACCACTGCCAGCCCCCAGCCTCATGAGCTGTCTCTGTGTGTCTCTGTCCCTGTGTGTCTCTCTCTGTCACACACTCAACGCGCACACACACACACACACACACACACACACAGCCAGTTCTCCAGGGTTGCAGAGGACTGGGCGGCGGCTGGCGCTGGCTCCAGACTCTGCCCGGGCCAGGGCGGCGGCTGCAGCCGGGAGAGCGACGTGGAGCGGCCACGTGGAGCGGCTCGGGGGAGGGCGGGCAGCGCAGCAGCCTGAGCGCCCACGAAGCCGGAACCTGGCCCAGCGTGCCGCCGCAGCAGGTGGGTCGGCCCCCATCGCCGCCAGCGGCTGAGGGTGGTGGGGTTGAGACGGCCTCCTGCCTCCGGTCTGACTCCCGAGAGAGCGCAGCCCCTTGGCGTCCCCGCGGCTCGGACGCTGCGGGAGCGGTAGCCCTGGCCTCTGGACACCGCTCGGGAGGAGGTTGCTCCGAGGGTAGGTAGAGCAAGGGACTGGAGAGAGCGAGTGCCGGAGCCCTTTGGATTGATGCTGGAGGTTCCCAGGTTCCCAAGCTCATTTCCCTCCACAATGCGTCATTCGTTGCTCTAACAGTCCTGGGGGGAGGGGGGAGCTAGCCCGAGATTTCATCCCATCGACTGATGAAGACCGGGAGGACTAGGGAGGTTCCAGGTCATAATCTAGCTGCAAGTGGCAGCGCAGGGGCCAGCTCCTAGGGGTGGGCTCCTCCTCTTTCCGTGGGGGAGGGGGATAAATTATGGGCGAGGATTCAGAGCAAAATGACTTCCTAAGTTAGACTCAACCAGAAATGGAATGGATGGCCTGTGAGGTGCTAGGCTGCTGTCCCGGAATGATTCAAGTAGAGGCAGAAGGGCCCTCCGACAGCAATGCTGTGCAAGAAATTTTTCTGCACCGGATGGGAAGTTACAGGAGATAACCTTTTATGGCTCTGTCACATCCTAGGGTCTCTGAAACACTCAAGGAGCATCTACTTGCTGCCACCACTTAACTTGCATTGTCTCATTCATCCTCCCCAAATCCCCACCAGACAGAGACTGTTATCCTCGTTTAAAAAATGAAGCTCTTGGGGCTCAGAGAGCTAAAGACACCTGCCCACGTCACGCAGCTGTGTCAGAGGCAGGATTTGATCACACATCTTGCCCCAAGGCCGGACTTTCTCCTTCCATGCTCTGGTGCACAGGCTTGAAGAAATCTGAGACTGGAGGGTCATTATGAAAGTGTGTGAATGATATGACTAACTTTATTGAATTACATCACAATTGTTAACTAACAGTTATGGTGGCTTTCATGTGTTTATTAGGGTAATTATATTCTTGCACATTTTAGTTATAATAAATAGGGACATTTTTATTTGGCAGGCAATGGTTCAATAACTTTTCTTTCTTTCTTTCTTTCTTTCTTTTTTTTTTTTTTTTGCTGTTTCTGGCCAGGGTTGGGTTTGAACCTGCCACCTCCAGCATATGGGGCCAGCGCCCTACCACTTTGAGCCACAGGCGCTGCCTATAACTTTTATTTCTGTTGCTTACAAAAGCTTTTGCAAATGCTTAGCAATGTGTTTCGTATGAATCAACCACATTACACCAACATCATTACATGAGGTGCTTTAGCCTGACTTTCTTTAAACAATTGTGGTGGATTACTTGAATGTTATATTGAAAGTCCACATGAATTATTTAACTTTTTGAAGTGGACTACAAGTGAATGCTAAGATTGTCAGGAGGACCCAGAATATTCCAGGTTAAGGTTGGATCAGGTAGGGCAAAAGCAGTGAAAAGTAAAAATGACAAGTATCCTCTCTGAAGCAGAGTGTTAGTGTAATGGAGCACTGGAAGATGAGTCAAAGGTAACTTTATATCAAATTGGAGAAGGCCTTGAATGACTAGGTGAGGACTCTGGACTAAAATAGAAATAGGGAGCCAACTGAAGGTTTGGAGCAGTGAGTTTCTAACAAAGGAAGATTTATCTGATGTAGGTATTGAGGGTTCTTGAAATGCAGAAGATACCTAAGTCAGAGACAATAGTAAAAGCCTACAATATCAAGATGTACAAGAAGTAATACATTATCCACTGTAACCCTGTAAGGTAAATATTATCTCTGGTGTGCAAATAAAGTGTCAGAAGTTCGGTGAAGGTAATTAACTTAGCCAAGGTCACAGGGACAGTCAATTATGAAGCTGAGACTTGAAAATAGGTCTGGCAAGTTCCAAAATTCTGTTCTCTGTCTACTAAACATACTGAATAGTTATATAAACGAGAGACACATAGGACCAGAAGAAGTAGATTGATAATAATACCTGCGGATAGGGCTCAGGACCAGGTATATAATTTGCAGAGCTGAGTACAAACATTTAATGAGAGTTTCAAGACAGCAATAGCAGACTAAGCATAGGGCCTCTCTGAGAGAAGCCCTCTGTGTGACATCTATGAAGCCAGCCTTTGCAGAATTGGCCTCCCAATCACTATGGCAACTTAACAAAGCACCTCAAAACTTAGTTGTATAAAAGAATAATGTTGATTTTGCTCATAAGTGCAGTCTGGGCAGGGCTGTGGAGACAAGCACATTTCTGCCCCATTCCATGATGGTTGGTACAGCCTGGAAGCTGGTGTTGGAATCATCTGAAGGTTTGTTCCCTCACTTGTCTGGTCATTGGGTTGGGAGGATTTGAGCAGCTGGAGGCTCCTCAGGCATTTCTGTCTCTATGTGGTTTCTCCACATGGTCTGTCCAGCATGGTGGACTCAGGGATGTCAGACTTCTTCCATGGTGGCTCAAGGGTCCAGAGCTGCATGTCTGCATGGAGAGAGAGAACACAAACCGGAAGCAGGTATAAGCTACGTCAATTTTATGACCCAGCTTGGAAGCCGTGCAGCATCACTTGACCATTCATTAGAAATGAGTCACTAAATCCAGACCATATTTGAGGGGAGGTGGATTAGACTCCAGGTTTTGTGGGAAGGAATGTCAAAGAATTTGTAGACAGGTTTTTTAAACCACCTGCAATTGGCCTAATGGTGAGTAAATAGATGAGG
Source organism: Loris lydekkerianus (assembly GCA_963574355.1). NCBI lineage: Eukaryota > Metazoa > Chordata > Mammalia > Primates > Lorisidae > Loris > Loris lydekkerianus. The sequence continues at coordinate 21,241 of CAUYPK010027867.1, forward strand.
AAGACCTAAGGGGTGCTTGCCCTTTATGCCAGAACTGCTTCCACCAGATACTCCTTTTTTTTTTTTTTTAATTTTTTTCTTTTCTTTTTGGGATAGATCATGACCCCATCACAAAGATTTCAGTGCAGTGGCCTGATCATAGCTCACTGCAGCCTTGACCTCCTGGGGGCAAGTCTCCCAAGTAGCTAGGAATACAGATGGATGCCACCGTGCCTGGCTAATTTTTTTAATTGTTTGTAGAGATAGGCTCTTGCTATGTTTCCCGGGCTGGTCTTAAACTCCTGGCCTCAAGCAGTCCTCTATTTCAGCCTCCCAATATGCCAGGATTGTCAACCTGAGACACCCACCACACCCAGCCTCATTCTTTGGAGTTCACCAATGTCCTTGTTTTAAAGGCAGCTGCTCATGGATGATAACACATTAATCCTGGATGATATGTTTTGACAGCTCTGAGGGATTTGAATTACTCCTGTGTCTCCTGTTCACCTGGGTCCTGCCAGTAAGCAGATGGGGAGGAGAAAGCAATTTGAGGGGTTCTAGGTGGGAAGACTAGGGGGCGGGTCTGTGTGAAGGCACTGCACAGGAGTCCAGGACAACTTTTGGAAGGAAAAAGGCCTGATCGTATACCAGGCACTGCACTTTACATGTCTTGTCTCACTAAGCCCTCACCACAGCCCTGTGACAGGTGCCCTGCATCATGGTAGAGAACTTAAAGCAGAGAAGTCACACAGCTAGTGAGTTACAGAGCCTGCCTTTAACCTTAGGCCTGAGGTTAGAGCCATACCCTTAAACTTTGGACCATACCACCTATTCTTTAGCAGTTCTGTGCTGTTCTATTTTTCTCTTAATTGTTTTAACTTTATATCTTTCTCTACTTATTTGCAAGCTTTAGGGGGAACAAGAATAAGTACTTGTACCTTAAACTATCAGCTTACTGATATGATAGTGCCTTGCATATAACAGGTACTCAGCAAATATTAAGGAAATTAATAATGTGTATCCCTATTCTACAAACTTATGTTTACACTTACCTTCCCTGCGGACTCTTGCTCTCCTGGTGTTTGTCATGTGGCATCTGCCAGTGCCTCCCATGCTATCCTCTGGTATCCAGCCCAAGGTTCATCTTCTGGCATTCTCCTTCTGGCCAACTTGCCCTCTCAGCATTATGCACCACTCCTTCCACCATAGAGACTGGAACCCTCAGCGGATCCCCAAGCCCCTTCTTTAAACAGCAGCACTCTGGATACAAGGAGCTGAGTGGGACAGCCCTCCAGCCCATTCACCTAGCCACTCCTTCAGCCATTGCTTCCTGACTGCTCAGGCACACAGTTTGACTAGGGGTGGGAGTGGGCGGTGTATATAGAGAGCTTCTCGCTAACCTTCCTGGAAACCATGCCCGCATCTCTGCTGTCCTTGGGTCTCCATTCAGTATCCATGGGGTTTCTAATGAGATTTCCATTTTCACCCCTTGCAGAGGTCCAGGTGGTGGTGAGCACTGTGCCTCTAAGGACCCAGCTCGCCTCCAGCACTAACTGTATTTCCTTTAGCCTTCTATCACTTGCTTCCTCAAACTTGATTTATGGTGTCTTTCATGATAAGTTTAAACTTTTGATATACTCCAGTTTGCCCATTTTTTTCCCTGAAAGTTTCTTAATTTAGAGTATTTATCATGTTTGATGGCTCTATCATATAATATGATGGGCTTAGTCATTGCCTAAATGGTAGATACTTGAGTATCTTTCTTTCACTAATATTAATAGCATAGCTATAAATACCTTTATAATTTCTTTTCCATTTGTGTTCTTCCTTGTGTAATCCCCAAGATGATATCATTGGATCAGAGTTTTATGGCCCATTAATTAATATACATTTACAGATTACTCTAAAAGCATTTCAGGTTCATACTTCCACAAGCAATTTAGGTTGATACTCATTGATTTAATTTCCTTCATGATTATAGAGCTATTGAAATTTGCTATTTCTTTTTGTACCAATTTTACTACTGAATTTTTCTAAGAAATTGACCATATCCTCTAAATTTTCAAATCCTTGCTTTCTGTAGTTATGTCCCATTGTCATTACTAACGTTTATTTGTGCCTCCTGTCTTTGTTATTAACAAAAATTATCAAAAGTTTGTCTACTTTATTAGTTGTTTATTTATTTATTATTTTTTTATATTAGTTGTTTTTGTTTTGAGACAAGGTCTTGCTCTGTTGCCTGGGCTAGAATGTAGTGTGAACCTCAAACACCTGGGTTCAACTAATCTTCCCACCTTTCCCTCCTGAGTAGCTGGGACTACAGGCATGCATCAGCACTGTCAGCTAGGTTTTAATTTTAAAAATTGGGGGGTGGGCAGGTGCAGTGGCTCACGTCTGTAATCCTAGCACTCTGGAAGGGGCCAACGCAGGAGGACTGCTTGAGCTCAGGAATTGGAGACCAGCCTGAGCAAGAGTGAGACCCATCTCTACCAAAAATAGAAAATTTAGCTGGGTATTGTGGCAGGTGCCAGTAGTCCCAGGTTAGAGATATGAGGATTGCTTGAAGGTAGGAGTTAGAGAGCGGTTCTCAACTTGTGGGTCAGGACCGCTTTGAAACAATGAAAATACATCCTGCATATCAGATATTTACGATTTATAACAGTAGCAAAACTATAGTTACAATGTACCATCGAAAATAATGTTATGGTTGGGGGTCACCACAACATGAGGAACTATATTAAAGGGTCGCAGCATTTGGAAGGTTGAGAACCACTGAGTTAGAGGTTTCTGTGAGCTAGGCTGATGTCATGACACTCTAGATTGGGGCAACAGAGTAAGACTCTGTATTACCAAAAAGAAATGTTTTTTTTTGACAAAGGGTCTCACTCTGTTGCCCTGGGTAGAGTGCCCTCAGGCCACAGCTCACAGCAACCTCAAACTCCTGGCTCTGAGCAATCCCCTTGCCTCAGCCTCCTGAGTAGCTGGGACTAGAGGCAAGCACCATTGTGCTGGGCTAGATTTATTTATTTATTTATTTATTTATTTATTTATTTATTTATTTAAATAGCGATGGGATCCCACTATGACTTAGGCCAGTCTCAAACTCCTGAGCTCAAGCAATCCAACCGTCTCAGCCTCCCAGAGTGCTAGGAGCTAGGATTACAGGTGTGAGCCATTTCCCAGCCAAAAAGGGTTTTTTTTTTGTATAGACAGGTTCTCACTCTGTTGTCCAGGCTGGTTTTGAACTTCTGGCCTCAAATGATCCTCCTACCTCAGCCCCCAAAGTGCTAGGACTATGAGCCACCATACCTGGATGCTATTAGTCTTTTTATTTATTTATTTATTTATTTATTTTTTATTGAGACAGAGTTTCACTTTATTGCCCTCGGTAGAATTCAGTGGCATCATGGCTCACAGCAACCTGAAATTCTTGAGCTCAAGCGATTCTCTTGCCCCAGCTTCTCAAGTAGCTGGGACCACAGGCATCCACCACAAAAGCTGGCGGTTTTTAGAGACAAGGTCTCACTCTTGTTCAGGCTGGTCTTGAACTCGTGAGAGGCAATCCACCTGCCTTGGTCTCCCAGAGTGCTAGGATTACTGGTGCAAGCCACCGTGCCTGGCCTAACGATTTCTATTATAATTTTGTTTCTTGATCCACATGTAAGTATGCTTTTTAAGTTACCAAATGTATGCATTGTTTTCATCATTTTTGTATTGATTTCTAGTCTAATTCCATTTTGGTCATGCAACATAGCATGACACTGATCCTTTGACAGTCACTGAACAACACTTGCTGGTGTATTACTTACAAATTTTTACAGATATTCTATGTGTGCTTGAGAAGAACACAGCTTGTATTCGCTGCCAGGCTCAGTGGCATATGCCTATAGTCCTAGCTACTCTGGAGGCTGAGGCTGGAGGATCACTTGAGCCCAGGAGTTCAAGGCTGCAGTGAGCTATGATCGTGTAGCTTGGGCAACTCTGTCTCTTAAAAAAAAAAAGAAAAGAAGTATAGGTATAAACTTACTAAGTGATTGAAGTAAGTTTCTTTGCAGACTCATTAGCTCAAGATTATAGCTCGAGCTTATTAAATGTTTATTCAAACTTTCTAAATTGTTCATTCTTACAAAGTTTTGGTCTACTTAAGCTTTCAAATATTGAATGAAATATGTTAAATTCTCTCACTGTAAAGGGAAGATTAGGTTTTTCTCCTAGTTACGCTAGTTTTTTCCCCAGGTTTTTTGAGGCCATGTCATTAGGTACACATGAATTCAGAATTATTATATCTTCCTAGATATAATAATTTGGTTATATAATATAATCTATAATATAATAATTTGATTAAACAATTTGCCATTTGTAGTGGCCTTCTTTTACCTAAAACAAAGCTTTTCATCTTAAAGAATATTTTGTCTGACATCAATAAAGCCAAATCAGCTTTCTTTTGACTGGGATTGCCTTCTATATCCTGTTTCCATCCTTTTATTTTAACCTTTCTGGGTCATTATTTGTTAGTTAATCTCCTAAAATTGGATATAACTGTATTTTGTTTTATATACCTTTTGATTCTTAACTAACAGATTTATACTATTTATATTTATTATGATTACCGATATACTTGGATTTATTGCTACCATCTTATTTTACACTTTTTGTTGTCTTTTTTTGTTTCTTTTTTTTCTCTTTTCTTGCCTTCCTTTGAATTGATTTTTTAAAATTTCATTCTTTTTTCTTCCTGTCCTTCGTGACAAATTTCCTTTTGTTCACCCTAATAGTGAGAGTCTGCTGCTTGGAATCCCAGCATTATGTACGGTGGTCCCAGGCTTTATCTCTGGTCTCCCCCACTGCACAAGCACTCAAACAGACTGATAGCTGAAGTTCATCTCGGTTTTGTGTGGCAGATACTCTTAAGGCAAAAACTGATGGCAAGCACACTTTTCCCCCAGATGACTGTTATCACCATGTTTTTGTACACTGGAGAATTTCTTGGAGCAATTCAAGAAATTAGAGAATTTCTTGCCAATTCAATGCTTTTGAAAAAACACCATTTTTGTCTAGCTCTGTAGTCACTTGCACTGGGACATTTACTACTATATTCCCATAGTGGGAGGTCTGGATGTTTTTTTAGCCCACTCTTTCACTGGGCTGTGTCTGTTTGAGGGTTAATATGGAGATCTCAGTTCTAATTGCCTACCCCGAGAGGACCCAAGACATTATCTTCTCTCCTGGGCACAACTAAAGGCCAAGGACAAGCTGGGTGTGGTGGCTCACACCTGTAATCTTAGCTCTCTGGAAGGCTGAGGAGGGTAGATTCCTTGAGCTTAGAAGTTCGAGACCAGCCTGAGCAAGAGTAAGACCCCATCTCTACTAAAAATAGAAAAACTAGCTGAGTGTTGTGGCGGGCACCTATAGTCCTAGCTACTTGGGAGGCTGAGGCAAGAGGATTGTTCAAGCCCACGAGGTTTCAGGTTGCTGTGAACATGATGCCATGGAACTCTACCAAGGTCAAAAAAGTGAGACTCTGGCTCAAGAAATAAGCAAGCGAACAAACAAACAAATAAAATAAAACCGAAGGGCCTATGCTGCCAGCCAACGTTGGTGAACATCTTCAGGTCAGCTCTGGCTTTGTCATCCTTTTGGCCATTGGTATCATAGACACCAACAAACTATGCATACTCACTATACCTTCTGGGGACAGTTGTATGCACAGAAAAATAAAGACAGGTCAGGCTCTGTGATTCTAGGTAGCTTCCCCTTCTTGTGGACTTCCATGTTCCATTGCTGCTTCTTCCTCAAGGCGGCTCAAAGCAAAGAATTTAGTCAGATGTTTACCTGCTCTACCCCTCACCCCTTAGGAAACTGCTGCCCACCAACTGGCAGGGTTCTGAAACTTATTAGGGTCATGGGACTCTTGGACAATCTGCTGAAAGCTATGAACCTTCCTCTAGGAAAGTCCATTGCCAGCCAGAGTGTAGGGGACTACGTTCTCTGCTTAGACCATCATGCATCTGATAATTTTTCTTCTGAAAGATGGGTTTGGGGTATCAGGCCTTAGCTTTGGTGGGCTTCTGCTTCCTCGTGAACTCCCATTATCTGTATATGCCCCAGAACAAGACAGAACTTCATGCTCTTTGTTTTGATTGATTCATTCTATATTTGACTATTATCATATAATTGAGTGAATGTTGTTGGCAGTGGGCCTATGCAATGTAGAGGCCTAAGGGGGAAGTTTCTGGATTTTTTCTTTATACTGGGATCTGGTTTTCCTAACTGCATTTAGTGAAAAGCAATTCCTTGGGCCACTGTTGCTTTGACCCTGATTTGTTGTGTTTTCAATCTATACCTGAGTTTAGAACTATTTCTTTTTTCTTTTTTTTGAGACAGCCTCAAGCAGTCACCCTGGGTAGAGTACTGTGGCATCACAGCTCACAGCAACCTTCGTCTCCTGGGCTTAAGTGATTCTCTTGCCTCAGCCTCCCAAGTAGCTGGGACTACAGGTGCCTGCCACATGCCCAGCTATTTTTTGGTTGTAGTTGTCATTGCTATTTGGCAGGCCTAGGCTGGATTCGAACCCACCAGCTCTGGTGTATGTGGCTGGTGCCTTAGCTGCCTGAGCTATAGGCGTCGAGCCAGTTTAGACCTATTTCAAGGAGTCTAAGCCTCTTTTGATTTATTCTTCAGTGGGTGTTTAATAAATACAGACTAACCATCTGCCTCCCTCTTTGCGTCTCTAAGTCTTGGTCTTTTTATGACTCTCTACATTTCTAATCTAGCCATTCTCTTCAGCTCACTGAGCTCCTTTCCATCTGTTAAATAAGTGGGTTGAAGAAACTCAGACATCCCCAAGCTGCACTTCTCTGAGCACCTTGCAGGGACAAGGGGAATGAGAAGTGGGGGAGCCCCACCTCCAGCACTGCTTCCACTAGGACAGGTCTGCTTTCATGTGCTTTATATACTAGAGCTAGAGTAAGATTTATTTTGAGCAAAGTTCCATAGGGGATGACTGATGTCTGTGTGTGAGTCCTCCCTGAGCAAGAGCCCTGTCACCTGGGCTGCAGGGAGAGGGTGGGACAGAAGGCATTCCCAACCCATCCCTGCCACTGCAGCAGACATCCCTTCCCCCTTGACCCTCTAATTTTGTCCTAGTTCCAGCTTCAGGAAGGATGTTACCTCTCATGACGGGAGAGTTAATGTTGCTGCTGCTGCTGCCCCTGGGTCAGGCTGCTCCCAAGGATGGAGCCACAAGGTAGGTAACAGGATAAAACAGGCAGGGGGGTAAGCTGGGAGCAGAGAGCATCTCTAGAGCATATGGTGGGCCACCTGGGAGGCAGGAGATTGGGTGTGGGCTCCCTGATACATGCATCTCCCCACTTCAACCGCCTGCCTGTGCCTGTGCATGCTTGCTGGACCCACTTGGGAGCAGGGAGCTCAGCTCCAGGATGGTATAAGCACAGGAGAGAGCCATAAGCCAGGAAAGGGGCTGCAGTCTTCCTATCGAAGCCTTATAGTGGAAATGCCAAGAGAAAGAGATGATTCGCACATCATTTTTATTTGAACACCTTTCTGAAGGTTTTATGTATTAATACTGTGTCGTGGGCATGCTGGGGAGGAGAGGAGACAGACACAGGAATATCCCCAAGGACTGGCTGCCAGCTCTTCAGCATCACAGCTCTGGACTGATTTGGGCAATCGGTAGCCCCATCCAGAGCTGGGAGCAGTTTGAAATTGAAAGACTGACAAAGTAATCCTTGATCTGACTGAAACTCCAAAGCCAACGTATATGCCCTTTGCTTAAAAAAGTAAGAGTCGATTTTGTCATGGAGTAAACTAAATCTGTTTAAAACTGGGCAATGCCCCTGGGCTCAGCCAGGGACCTGCCTCTCAGTTCCCAGCATTGAAGAAGAGGGGAGCTGTGATCCACACTGTCCTGCCACTCACTGGGCTGCTTTCTTGGGACTCCCAACTTATGACAACTAGGTGTGGCCTCGTCTGGCCTCCATCTAACCAGATATTTTATTTGGATCTTCTCTTAAAGTTTAAGTCAGGCAGCTGCAAAAATGGAGTCTGAGGGGTAAAGTTTTGCTTCCATGGGAACCAGAAGGGCCTCTTCCCCCACAGTTTCAGGGAATTTGGGGGAGCAACTTCCTTTGGATCTAGGGAGTGAACTCCACCGGGAGATAGGGGGTTGGAAGGTTGGCAGGAGGGTCTCTGATCCTCCTCTTCATCCTCTAGGCTGGACTCTGAAGTGCAGCATCAGCTCCTGCCCAACCCCTTCCAGCCAGGTGGGGAGCAGCTCCGGTGAGTAAGCTGGGCTGGGCCCTTCAGTGAGCAGATCAGCCTGTGCCTCTCTGGGGCTGATTTCTCACTTTTCTGACAGACTTCTGCAGGGCTACCTAAAGGGACTAGAGAAGATGGAAGAGGAACCTGAGCCCCTGAGCCGGGAGCAAGGTGAGAGCCTGGGCTAACGGGGCCGGGGCATGGGCGGCTCAGAGCAGCCAGAGCTGGGGCTGACTTCTGGCCACCCCATCTGCTCCTGCCTTTCCACCTGCCCCTGGACACCTCTTTTTAAATGTTTTTTTAGACAGAGTTTCATTCTGTTACCCTAGCCTCGAGTACCCTGGTGTCATAGCTCACAGCACCTCAAACTCCTGGGCTCAAGCAATCCTCTTGCCTCAGCCTCTGAGTAGCTGGGACTACAGGCGCCTGCTACCATGCCCAGCTAGTTTTTTTTATTTTTATTTTTAGTAGAGATAGGGGTCTCACTTTTACTCAAGCTGGTCTTGAACTCCTGAAGCTCAGGCGATCCACCCACCTGGGCCTCCCAGAGTGTGGACACCTCTTCTAATCCAGCTTTTCTTCCTTAGTTCTCCTCTACCTCTTTGCTCTTCATGACTATGACCAGAGTGGACAGCTGGATGGCTTGGAACTTTTGTCCATGTTGACAGCTGCCCTGGCCCCTGGGGCTGGTGACTCTCCTACCAACAACCCGGTGAGCTCTGGTGGGTGGGGACTGCCTTGTGCCAGCAACTTGGGGCCTCAGTCTTTTCCACTGTGACTCTTTTGGTGAATCTCCTATAAAAGGAGGACTCAGAGCTTGCATGGCAGGGACATAGGAGTGTGTGTGTGTGGGGGGAGGGGATGAGGGGGATGGGAGACAGGGCTTCTGGGGTCATCTGTGACCACTGGAGATCCCACAGTGACTTTGTGTTTCCACAGGTGGTCCTTGTAGTGGACAAGGTGCTGGAGACCCAGGACCTGAATGGGGATGGACTCATGACCCCTGCAGAGCTCATCAACTTCCCAAGAGAGGCCCCCAGGCATGCAGAGCCCAGAGAGCCCCTTGCTCCATCTCCCCCAGAGCCACAAGCTGTTGCGAGGCCGTCTGTGTTAGCTAAAAGCCCGTTAAGACAAGAAACACAGGAAGCTCAGGATCCCAGAGAAGAAGCTGGGGGCCAGAGAGAGGCCAAAAAGGAGTCCTTGGAACCTGTCCAGGAGGCCGGGGGCCAAGCAGAGGCTGAAGGAGATGCCCCAGGTCATAGAGGAGAGGCTGGGGGCGAGGCAGAGACTGAAGGAGATGTCCCAGGTCTTGGAGGTGAGGCCAGGGGACAGGCAGAGGCCAGAGAGAATGGGGAGGAAGCCAAAGAGCTTCCAGGGGAAACACCAGAGTCTAAGAACACCCCAAATGATTTTGAAGTTCATAGTATTCAGCTGGAGAATGATGAGATATAAGCCTTAGGGGTATAGTGTTGCACCCTCAAAGTTTCAGTGCCAGAACATAAGCCTCCTAAGGGAGGCGTGTATGTTGGGACCACCTCTGTGTCCCCTTCTTGGCCCCAGTAGGAGTCAGGTCTTTCTGTGCAGCTCGGGGAGACCCTAAGTTAAGCAGCAGCTTTAGGGCCCAGATGTCCAATAAATCAATTCATCACCCTCAGGGCCATCTATCTCCCAGATCCAGCCTGCCCAGGCCCCCTCAGGGTCATGGGGGTTGGTGACTGAATAGGCCTTTTGGAGAGACAGGGATTAAGCTTTCCTGGTGTGCCTAGGCCCAGTGTGCTAAGACAGCAGAGTCTACAGCACCAGCCACAGTGAACTGCAGATGACCCTGTGAAGAAAGCTCAGTCTATCCCTGGGACCCAAACACTGTTCTGGTCTCCCTTCACCTGGTGTTCAGATACCCTGTGCCCTCCTGCAGCTCACGGCAGATGGTCCCCATCACCCTGTATCTTCCCCTTCCCTAGTAATAATAATAACTACCAGTTTTTGAGAGCTTAGAACACACAACAGGCACCAAGCCGGGCATTTTCTGTGATCACGCAGAATTAGCTCCATTTAACAGATGAGGAAATTGAGAAAACCTGAGCTTAGTACTGTACCCTAAGGTGGACATACAGCTAATTAAATGGCAGATTTGAATCCAGGTCTATCTGACTTGAAAGCCCATGTCTTTTGTCTCATTGTAAGACCTTACTCACCCTTCCCCAACTTCCATATTGGAGTTGGCCCCTAATTCCAATATGCTTTCAAGATCGATCTCCCTGAGGGGTTGCAACACTCTGCATCCTGAGGCATCACCTTAGCCCAGAGAAGTTCAGACCTCAAGAACAAGGCCTGGGGGTGGCGCATGTGGCTCAAAGGAGTAGGGCACCGGCCCCACATGCTGGAGGTGGCAGGTTCAAACCCAGCCCTGGCCAAAAACTGCAAAAAAAAAAAAACAAAAAACAAAAAAAACAAGGCCAGAGGAAGCTGGCTCAAGGGAAGATTTATTTGCTCTGAGGCTCTACAGAGAGTGATGGGGGCTGGAGGACAGGACACAGGCAGAGTCCTCCCCACACAACCTGCATCTGCCCAAGGAGCAAGGCAGCCCAGACACCAGGCTGGATGGAGATGAGATGGCAATAGCAGCAGTCATGCCAGCCTTCAAGGGGGTGATAATCTGGTACCTCCTGCCACACACCTCTCACACGATGCCATCAAAGCCGTGCAGGCCACACTTCTTGCCCGCCACCTGGCAGCCAAACCTCAGTGCCTCCTGCATGCTCTTCCCTGAAGGAGGAACAATTATCTGGGTCAGCCAGGAGGTTGGGGCAGAGGTAGTCCTTAACCTTGTCCCCTCCTGCTGGGGTACTCACCCTGGGAGAGGCTGAAAATGACAGAGGCATTGAAGGTGTCTCCAGCCCCCAGAGTATCTACCACGCGGGGTGGTGGGAAAGCCTCCGAGTGGAGTAATTTGCCGTCAGGGCCCAGCGCACCAGCACCCTCCTCAGCCCAGGCACAGACAAGTACAGCCCTGCAAGACAACTCCCCTCAGCTGGGTGTTACCCCACCTGCTCCCCCAGACCATACTCTTTAGACCCCGGGAATCCAGCGTTACCCCCCAGCCTCTACAGCCCCTTCCTGGTTTCCCCGGCTCACCCTTTCCTCACACGATTGTACAAGCCCCGCAGGGCTTCGTTTGCTGACTGGAACCCCAAGTGCTTGGCCACATCTTTACTGATAAATACCTGCAGGCAGTGGAAGAGAGGTTGAGGGTCCCCTCTAACTCTAGGCACTCACCACCACCAGCCTGGCATTGCCTTCACATTATAACATGACTCCCTCAACAGAACATGGCCACATAAACCCCAACAGAGTACCTCACTGTCCCACAGGAAGATGGTTTTATATGTGCTTACAATATGCTAGAATAGGGGAAGCACCTGTGGATCAAAGGGCTAGGGCGCCGGCCCCATATGCCAGAGGTGGTGGGTTCAAACCCAGCCCCAGCCAAAAACTACAAAAAAACAAACAAACAAACAAAAACTAGAATACAGCCTTGTATATTTTGATACAAAAGCCTTGATCCATGTGTTCTAGATCAATGAATTAAAAACCCAGAGAAAGCCTTGAGCGCCATCTTGAGGTAGAATCCATCACTGCCAGGTCACACTGTGACGGCTCTCAGGAGCTCGCTTTCTTTTATCTTTCCTCACACAACTAGGATTTCTTCAAGGATAAACAAAAGGGGGAAGGGGATAGGGATTCAGAGTTCCCTCAACACTAGCTACATAGAATCTCCAGAGACAGTTTTAGTAAAAAATACCAAGTAGAGCCCTGGCTCTATGAATCATAAAAAACACAAAGGTGGGGCCCAGGCATCCATATTTTAAAATGTAGAGCCAACATTGAGGACCACCAGACTGAATGGCCTCCAGTCAGCTTCAGCTATGATGCTTCAATTGCCTCCCAAATTCTATTTACAAAATTGTCTCTCAAATTTACCTTGTGCAAGTCTTCTTCCCACCCTCCTGTTATCCCTACTAGCTCCCACAATCCACCACCCACCCTAAAGTTGGAAGAAACCTCAGAGAACAGTTCTATACATTTGTTTTGCAGCAGAAAAGACTGAGGAAGGCCAGAGAGGAGATGCCCCCATGCAGGCTTGCCTTGTGGCTGTCTTGGTCCTGTCCATGCCCTCTAGGCACCCTTATACCTATGCACACACTTTGGGTGGAGACATTCTATTCCTGGACACTGCTGTGGCCTGCACTAGAGCCAAGAGCTGGGAGTCTGCATCTTTGCTTTGCCCCACACCACGGAGCCCAGAACTGCCATTCCAAATGTGGTACACAGGATAAGGAGACTCCCTAATAGGCCAGGCACAGTGGCTCATACCAGTAATGCTAGCACTTTGAGAGGCTAAGGTGAGAGGACTGCTTTGAGGCCAGGAGTTTAAGTACAGCCTTCAGAACCTATCTCTACAAAGAAAAGAAAAATTACCCAGGTATGATGTTGAGCATGTATAGTCATAGCTACTTGGGACTGAGGTGGAAGGGTTGCTTGAGCCCAGGGTTTGAGGTTGCAGTGAACTATATTGACACTCGTGCTCTCTAGTCTGGGCAACAGAAACCCTGCCTCAAAAAGAGTCAAATTAGCTGGATGTGGCAAGGAGAGGGTTCACAGGGTACTCACCACGTCTCCATAGCCAAATAGTTGGAATAGCTCCTCACGGGGCTTTTCCACCTCCACAGATACTCGGATCCTCTGCCCTGGAGGTAGCCTGGCATTGTGCTCATCTATCCGCTTCAGCATCTTCACCTGCTCTGAAGCATTCCGGCCCTGGGACAGGACAGGGCAGCTCAGGACTGCTGGGCACTGCCTAACTGATCTGGCTCATTTTACCCTCCCTGCTGCAACTCTGGATGAGGAGGGATAGGGATGGGGGGGGGGGTGCTGGGCTGGAACCGCATCCCAAGTTACAAACTTATAGAGCTGTCATGGACCTTGGAGACCTTATCAGCCAGCTCCCTCATTACACAGACAAGGAGACTAAAGAAAAACGACTTTCCAAAGGACCTGCAATAAGTTAAATGACAAGACTAGGATTAAAACGCAAAACTTCTCAGGGTATCCTCCCATCCAGATCCCAAAACTGCTCCTAGAGTGAAGGTCCTAGTGCCCTTTATTTGGGAGCTGGGTTAGGCCCTCTCCTTCCTGTTCTCCCAGAGGAAATGGGTCAGGCCCTAATTAGCCAGCCTCCTGCCAGAGGCAGAGTTGGAGGAGGTGGGGCAGCCCATAAAGCTGAAAGCGCTGGGCATTGCCTAGAGCCAGCTGTGCCTTCATCCTGCTGTGTGACCTTGAGTTAGTCACCCAATCTTAGTTTCCTCACCTGAACACATAAGGAAGAATGGAGAAGGAATGAAGGGGGTAGGATTGATTTATCTCTAAGGTACTTGACAGTTCAGAGAAATCAAGCAGGCAGAACATATGGGAGGAGGCTGGCAGGTTGAGCCCCTCCAAACACAGGTAGGGCGGGGCTTGCCTCAATGTGGATCCACTTGAACCGGGTCAGATCAACCTTCTCAAAATCTTTAGCCGACACATCTGGCAGGTTCCTAAGTCACAGGATGGAAAGAACAGAGAAGGGGCATGTTTGGATCAGCTAGGGTTAGGATTTCTAACTGGCTGCTGGGGACCCTGTGCCTGGCGCTGCCTGCAGCATGTCAGGAAGCTGGATCCACAGTGCAGGATTCTCAGGCTTAGCTCTAGGATGGGTTCCGTCCTACTTTGCCAGGGCGCCCCCTTCTTAGTTTGAGACTGTGATATTACCTAAGGGTAAAGTCAACTGCAGCATGGATCAAGGAGTCAGCTCTGAGCATCTTAGAGATCAATGTACCAAGAGCCTGAGACTACACTTCCCAGAATCCCCTGGCTGGTCGCACGCCGCTCCCAGCATGCATTGCGGTGGTAAGCGCCGAAGCTGGGTCTAGCGATTCGGTTGGTCCTTCTCTCTTTTAGCGTCCCAGGAGTTTAGGGCCGTTCCTGTGGCACTCGTAGCACTCCTGTTCTGAGTTTGGCAGCTCCCTGTCGCAACCCTGAGGTCAAAAAGTAGTTGGCCCTTGAGAAAGTTTGTTTGGTTGGCTTAGGCGTGGTGGTCTGAAAAAGGGTCTGCCTCTGCGGCGGGAGACCCACACACAGCCAGCCTGTGTGTTCTGTAACCGTATCCTTCGTCCACATAACTAGTGTGACCTCGGCCTTTCTGAGGCTGCTTTCCCAAATGTCGCTGAAGCCCCAGCCTCAGGCTTGCTGCAGTTGAAGGTAATTGTGTGAATGTGCCTGGATTGAGGCCAGTAGATAATAAACGTTTCTCCTGAGCACGCCTCTCCCTACCTTCCTGTAAATACTCTGTCCTTGATCAGAGTTGCTACAGATTGTTGCTTAATGAGCGGAGGACTAGAATTGCCCAATGTGAAGGTTGAGTCTAGCACATTTCCCTGTGCACTCACTGCTTGGCACACACAGAGCCCAGGACTGCCCCACTACCCCAGGTCCAGTGCTCATGCTGGGTAGTAAGGACAGTCTGAACCCAGGGGAGCTGGGCAGGCTCTCCCAGGCCTAACAGTAGTGGCACATACTCGGTTCACAGTAAACTAAACCTCTGAGATCCTTCAGGATGGAGTCTGTGAAGGGTGAGAGGGGTCAAGGGCTTAGAACCCTGAAGTCCCTCCAGGTTAGCATCACGTGAGGTGGGCCCTGATCTGCTCAGTGTTCCCTCCCTTCTTCAGCAATGGCTGCAAATGGTTGGCATGTTTGGTTTGGCTTCATCATGCTGGAACCTTTGGGGGACTCATCTGTTTTGAACACCCAAACCCCAGCTCCTTGGTGTCATGCTGCAGGCTGGCAACTCTAGGCTGATCCTGGAAATCCCAGTGGGCACCCTGCCAGGGGTCCTCAAACTACGGGCCCGTGGGCCACATGCGGTGGTGTGATTGTATTTGTTCCCATTTTGTTTTTTACTTCAAAATAAGACATGTGCAGTGTGCATAGGAATTTGTTCATAGTTTTTTTAAAAAAACTATAGTCCGGCCCTCCAATGGTCTGAAGAACAGTTTGAGGACCCCTGCAAGCCCTTCAGGGCTTAAGAAGGGTTGAATCACATCTTCCTCTGCTGTCCTGACAATTTCCCCACACCTGAACCCAAGCTGCAGAATGACTAATTACAGGGGAATCAATCACAACATAAATTACACGTCATAAAGGCCTGCCTGGCCATCGTTGGTGTTGACCAAGGCCAAGTCACCAGGCAGGGTAAAGCCCATTCCTTCCCACCTCACTTCTCCCCAGTTGAAAGCAATTCAGAAATCACTGAACAGTTTGGGGACAATTTCTGATGCAGAGGGGGGCATTTGGGATGCCCACAGTGGCAATTGAGGGGACTGATTGGTGGGTTGCATCAGGGTGAGGCCTGGGGGCCTTACGTGTCATGGAGCACAATGGTACGGTTGCCATTGGAGTTGTTGACGATGCAGCAAGAGCTGGGGGTATCCCCCCTGCTCTGCCAGGCCACCTGAGACACGTCCACGCCCCGCCGACTGAAGTCAGCCACCAGGAAGCTTGGGGTGGAACCCGAACCAGGGAAAGGGCAAGGAGAACAGATTAGAGTCTACAAGTGGCCTAGACCTCCCACAGGAGTGGGTAGGGAGTTCTGGAACACATGGCCTCTGAGAGAAAGGTCCTGTTTGGGGACTTTGGTGGCGACGATGACAGCTGGCAAGGCGTAGACGATGTACAAACCTGTCAGAGAATAGGATGGTGCGACTACCACTGGCCTCGTTGATGATGACTGTGGCGATGGGAACGGAGCCTATAGTCT
Organism: Loris lydekkerianus; assembly: GCA_963574355.1. NCBI lineage: Eukaryota > Metazoa > Chordata > Mammalia > Primates > Lorisidae > Loris > Loris lydekkerianus. The sequence continues at coordinate 37,349 of CAUYPK010027867.1, forward strand.
GAAAGACTGTGTAGCGTAGGTCCACAGAATAGCGACGGAGGTCATCCAGGACAAAACTGCCAAGGCGGAGTAACCCGCAAGAGGTGCCATTCGACAAGGGTTTTGGGGACTGGAGGGTAGCTGGCAGGTCCACTAGGGACCCTGAGGGCAGGGGTGCAAGCAGAAGGGGCAAAGAAAGAACTGGGAACCACAGTCTTGCCACAGGCTGTGCAAGGGGGCATGAGAAGCGGGGGTGTGGAGCCTGGTGTGCAGGGAGAGAAACACTAAGGGACATCCTTTTGGGTCCTGACTGAAGCATGCTCCAACCCTGACTCTATGTTTCAGTCCAGCTCAAGCTGGAAAGGATTTGTTCCTGCTCATAAGCTAGACAGGGGTAGTTTGGGGACCTAGAACCTGTATGCTGTTTGAACCAGTCAGATAAGGATACCGTGCCCTGCTTCATGCGATGCCCATGCAGAATTAATCATTAATCACCAAGGCAATACTTTGTCTCCCAGCTGCCCTCTGCATGCTCATGCCATGGTGCTCTCCTCTCTGGAGTCTCTTCCAGTCTTAATGCTGTGATTCCTCTCACTCTTCGCCTGCCTCAAGGATGCCCAGCCAGGAGGTGGGTGCCTTGGCTGGCCTGCTTCCTGTCCTGTCCTCTCATAGCCAGGTGAACCCTTCCAGCAGTAAGCTGGCTCCCAGTGCCTAATGCCACTCCATATGAGCCTGGTCCAGGACTCTTGCCCAGAATGCTGTCCAATACAGTGAGCCCAGAGGTGTCTCCTTAGGAAGACCACACTGGCAGGAGGCCAGCCTTACCCTTCCCAGCCCTTTCTGGAAACACATTGTTCTGTGCCCAAGAGCTGACAATTATGCCCAGCAGTCCAACCACCATCCTGGCTTTTCTCACTATGCCCAGACCCCACTTTCAGCAACACCAAAGCTGGACAATACAGATTTGTATAAAGGTAGCAAGTCAGGATACCATCCCTTGACTTACAACGCAAGGATCCTTTAAATAGTAGCTTTCCCAAAGCACTGGAAATGATGGTTTGGTTTGCCAGATAACTCTGTGTGTCCATAATATCTAGCACATGGTAGGTGCTCATTCAACTTGTTGGCCCACCCATCAGCATAATTGCCACATAAAGAAGAGTCTACCACCTTAAGCAAGAGCCACAGAATTGCCTCCAGCTTGGACGAAAGGAGCTACTGAAGGGGTTAAGCACACCCTTGGCTCTGAGTCGCTCTGTCCCATCTCACAGGGCAGATTCTATTTGCTTCATGCCAATTCATCAGGCAGGAAATTTGGCTATGGCTCAAGTATTTGGGCTTTGGCAACAAATCCCTTCAAAGTAGGGTTCAAAGGGCTGCTCTTCATAAGCCAGCAACTTGGCAGCCTGCCCCAGTGCCCATAGTGGGCAAAGTGTGGGCCTCACCTCCCGATAAGTGCTTGCTGAGTTGGTAGTGCCAGGGTCAAAGGGCTCTTGGGTCCCTGCAGCAGCCAACATGGAGATGGCACGTGGGCCACTTAGGGGACACAGCCTTGACAGCCAGTGGGGGAGTCCTGGGTTCCGGGTGCAGCATTAGCACGTGGCTTGGTGTCCTTGGGCAGAGTACTCTTGCTGCTTCAGTGAATATCAGGGACATGAGCCCTGCCCCTCAACTCAGAAATAAACTTGTGGGCCTGGACCTGGGGACCATGAATGCTGGAGGACAGGTGCAGAGTGTCCCTAACTGCCTTCTGCCAGGATAAAGGACTTCAGAAGGGCAAAGGCAAATTCACCGCACAGAGTCTGTAGGAATCCAGGAAGGAGAAGGTGGGGAATCTTAAGCGACTCCAGAGAGTAATCAGGAAACAAGCTGTGGAAATGAAACTTTCACCAGAGCAGCATTAACAGCTGAACAGCGATAAGCCACACCAGGGAGGACCTGGGAGCCTGCACTCCACTGCACCCCCTCCCACCCATATCTGGTGGCTACAGACCATTCCTTATACCCCACCCCTCCAGGGTTGAGACATCCTTCTCCTTTCCCCACCCTGCAGGCAAACCTCCCCCCGTGAGTGTTCCCTCTTAGACTCACTCAGCAACAGGGCCAGGGGCCAGCGAGCCCATGAAGGCACAGGGAGCTCCAAGCAGGGAGAGAACAGTGCAGGAGTTGGACGCATTGCCTCCACGCTGCCATCTCTGGGATATGCACCTGCAAAGCACAAAAGGGTCCCTGCAGCCCTGGCAGGCTGGTTCCAGGATAAATGTCACCAACCATAGCCCCCTGAGTAGTGGCCACAGAATGTAAGGGCTGAGGGATCCCCTCAGAGAGCATCTAGTCCACTGTCTCATTTTCTATCTGAAGCAGCTGAGGTTCAGGCCAGGGAAGGAGCTTGGCCAGGGAGGGCCAGGTCTGTCTCCCCAGCCCAGGCTAAATTCAAGCTCACAGTAGTTACCTTTGATGCTTCCACCTGTTCTTAGGGCATCAGGAAACCACTCACTTGGGTCCACCACAAGTTGAAGGCCATACTAATTCTGGATCATCTCCTCCCTAGTGTTACCAACTCAGATTTTCCCCATCAGAGCTGTGCCTTGAGAGCTGCATCAATTCCCAGAACCTCCGAGACAAAGTCTCCTCTCAAAGGTACCACATTTACACCTGCTTCTAGCAGGAGTGCCTATTTCAATGATAACTGTGAAGTCATTAAATAAAATGAGACAGGAGCGCAAACTCAAACATGGATCAGTTAAGAAGTTAAAAAGTTAAAGAAGTCAAAAGTTTAAAAGATTATTGAAAAAGTACTCAATGTACTCAGCTCTACTATGAAACTAATTTAGGGCTTTCACATGAAAGCTATAACCCAGTTACAACCTAAGAATAGGGGAAAGGGGGAAAGGGAGGAGGTGGGTGGAGGGAGGGGTACTGGTGGGATTACACCTGCGGGGCATCTTACAAGGGTATATATGAAACTTAGTAAATGTGGAATGTAAATGTCTTGGCACGGTAACTGGGAAAATGCCAGGAAGGCTATGTTAACCATTGTGATGAAAATTTGTCAAATGGTCTGTGAAGCTAGTGTATGATGCCCCATGATCATATCAATGTACGCAGCTATGATTTAATTAAAAAAAAAAAAAAAAAGAAAGAGAAAAAAAAAAGAGAGCAGGGAGAGTGGAAGAGGGAGAGGGATGGGGGATCACTATGTATGGCACACCTCTTGAGGGCAGAACACAACTATAAGAGGGACTTTACCTAAGAAATGTAATCAGTGTAAACTAATTCTTTGTCCCCTCAATGAATCCCAGATAATTAAAAACAAAAATCAGAAAGGAAAAGCCAAAACATTTATTATTATAAACAACACCAAAAAAATTTTCTGCCATATTGACTGTTACATTCTCTTTTAGTCATCATTAATATGGAAAAAGATGATTTCTGTAAGATAATTTGGTCCTAATTTACTTACTAAACTCTTACTAGTTTTTTTGTAACTTTCAAATCAGTTCTCTTAGATTTTATCAGTAGGGGTGAGAGACAATTTTATGAGTTCACCCAAATTTTATTTTCTTTCTGGACTCACATGAGGGCTACCTTTCCTGCCTTTCCTTCAGCAATATGAGGTAAGCTGTGAGTGTGCACAAGTTATGTACACCACTTACAAGCCTGGGCAGAAGATCCCCTGAATTAGCCTCCACACTTTATCTTCTATTGACTCCTGGATGACAAGACAGAGGGCCTTGAGTGTCTCATTGGTAATGCCAGAACCAACCTAAGAGTGTCTCATTGGTAATGGCAGAACATCTAACTTCCCAGAATGTGTGAGGGAAGCAGAACACCGCTCCACCTGCCCTTTGAGGTGACAGAGAAAATGTAACTGTTACATCAGCTAGCATAATTTGCCTTGACCAACATAAAAACTAACATGATATTTAGATTTTTTACTGAGATAAAATTAAAACTCATGAAATGTTATACATGCATAGATTAATCGATAAATCCATGCAATCCCAATAAAAATCCTAAAATAATATATTATGAAAATGCTAATGTTAAATTATTCTGAAAGAATAAAATGAAAATGTTAACTCATATGAAACAATAAAATAGCTAAAATATTTTTAAAAGACTAAAAAGGGGGAACACTTGTTCTCTAAGACATAAAAATATATTTTAAAGCTATAAAAATTAGTACAGAGGTGTTTATGCAGGATTATATGTGAAATCTAATAGAAATCAAGAAAAAGATTTATGATATATAAAAGTTTAATTTATAATAAAAGTAGAATTTGAAGTCAGAATGGACTAATAAATGATACTGAGGAAAAGACTAATTATTATGATAAAATAATAAGACTATATCACTTTAAGCATCTCAAAAAATTGCAATTGAATTTAAAGTCATAACATAAAAATCAAAGCTACAAGAACAGAATAAGTAAATACAGAAGGATATGCTTTTGACCTCAGGGTGGATAGGCTCGCTTAAACAAGTCATAAAAATTAAAAGGCATAAATAATTGATGTTTAATGACAAATTAAATCAAAGAGGAAAAAGAAAAGAAGAAATGGGTAGCAACACTGTTGGCAAGTCAACACTGCACTCACTGTTCTTCATGGAGTTTTTCCCAGAAGCCCAGCCTAGAGCTTACTTTTCAAGTTTATCCAATTATGGAAGCATCTAATTTCCTGTATTATTTTCTGTTTTGTTTTGTTTGTTTTTTTTCCCTTAAACTAGCAGATATGTTTCTATTATCTGCAGCTGAACCTTAATGTAAGTATTTGGTACCAGAAGTGGTTGTGGACAACAGGTTTTCAAGGTTAAGATGAGATTGTTAACATCTGACCTCGTCGGATTTGAGCAGTGATAATCTGGACAGCATTAAAGAATATGATACTGATAATCTAAGGAAATAAGAATTATTACCTGTATTCACCTGGAATAAAATACAATGGAAGGTGTGGCATTGGCAGATTAAGTGGCAACTACCTTAGTATTATACCCACAGCAAGTAAAACAATGGACTGCGGGATAGGGTTATCCTGTCCAAAATCCTACTGAACATTAAAGCAAAATTATAGAATCTAAGTTTTAGATTTTTAGTTCCAAGAATGATTAGCACATTAGGAAGTTTATATGACTGTCCTCATAATCTTGTTTTTGTTTTCTGGAGACAGAGTCTCACTGTGGGGAGAGTGACATGGTATCATCACAGCTCACAACCTCCTCAAACTCTTGGGCTCAAATAATCCTCTTGCCTCACCCTCCCAAGTAGTTGGGACTACAGGCATCCACACAACACACAGCTAATTTTTCTATTCTGAGTAGAGATGGGGTCTCCCTCTTGCACAGGCTCAATCAATCTGCCTGCCTCCGCCTTCCAGAGGGCTACTATTACATGCACAAGCCACTGTACCAGCCCACAATTCTATCTTTTATGGCCACAGTGTTGATGTAGTCTAAAAGCAGAGGCAGAGAAAGAATCTCCACATGCCTGAATTATAGTGAATGTTTAATTCTTAACATCAGAGTTCTTGTTTGAAGGCTGTGAAATTTAGGACATTGACTGGGAGCAGTCAGAGCCCTGAGAAATAGAATTACAAAATTTTGCTGGACATGAGAGACCAAGAATATGACTAATACCAAAGAGACTCCCTAGCTCCAACTGTCAAAATGGTTCCTCTCAGATAGAAGACATGTGCTGAGCTCACTGACAGTAGTGACTTAAGAGGAAATGCCATCTTTCCCAGCGCCTCATGTCTCTAGCTATCATAGCCTCCATACATAAGCTGAGAGTCAGACCCTAGTGTTTCATTATTATTATGATGATGATGATAATGATGATTACTGTATCATAGCTGTGTACAGACCCTAGTGTTTCTTAGAGGCCAAACATGAAAAAGAAAGCTCAGTTGCTAAAGAGATTGCAAGGATTTATTTATATCAGAAAGGAAACTCAATGGAGAATATATGCAGAATAAGTTCTAGGGATTTTAGAATAATAGTGGGAAAATGAACAATTTTATTTCTGACCTAATGTGGCAACCTAAGTATTCACATGAAAAATGCATAAATCACTGTGCTAACATGAGAAGCTGGGAATGGCTCTATTTATGCAGTCAACTAATTAAAACCTATGCTCAGTGACAAATATGTTTTTCTTCTTCTCCATGACCCTATAAAGTACCAACTAATATTACTTCCTTATAATAGAACAGTTAAATAATTTCAACTATATCATGCAGCCAGCAACCAGCAGAGACAGCACCGAACTACCACCCAGAAAGAACACACCCATTTGCAACTTTTTACCCATAGTATATCATTCTGTAGAAACTTATAAGCATGTATAGAAAATATTGCTGTTTCACCTTCTTTCCAAGGGAAGTCATCTAAGTGGAAGTTAAAACATTAAAAAGAAGAATAATACTGAAAAAGACATTAAAATGGGATGAAGTGTTTGTAGATTTTGTGTCTGTCTTCTTTAGAGAAGTTTCTCTTTAAGTCCCTTGCCCACCCTGAAAAGCTCATCATCCTTAATCATCAGAGAAATGCAAATCAAAACTACTTTGAGATATCACCTAACCCCAGTAAGAGTAGCCCACATAACAAAATCCCAAAACCAGAAATGTTAGCGTGGATGTGGATGAAAGGGCATACTTCTACACTGCTGGTGGGAATGCCCACTAATACATTCCTTCTGGAAGGATGTTTGGAGAATACTTAGAGACCTAAAAATAGACCTGCCATTC
>CAUYPK010027869.1:0-108647 GCA_963574355.1 Loris lydekkerianus
ACTAGGTTTATACCCAGAAGACCAAAAGTCACAATATAACAAAGACATCTGTACCAGAATGTTTATTGCAGCCCAATTCATAATTGCTAAGTCATGGAAGAAGCCCAAGTGCCCATCGACCCACGAATGGACTAGCAAATCATGGTACATGTACACCATGGAATACTATACTGCCTTAAAGAAAGATGGAGACTTTACTTCTTTCTTGTTTACATGGATGGAGCTGGAACATATTCTTCTTAGCAAAGTACCTCAGGAATGGAAGAAACAGTATCCAATGTACTCGGCCCTACTGTAAAGCTAAATATAGCTTTCACATGAAGGCTATAACTCAACTATATCAGAAGACAATGGGGAAAGGGCCAAGGAAGAGGAAGGGAGGGGGACGTTTTGGTGGAATGAAGGTAATGGGTGGGGCCACATCTATGGTGCATCTTAGAATGTGTACAGGCAATTGCACTAATGTACACAGCTATGTTTTAACAATAAAAAAATAAATAAATAAATAAATTTATAGGCCAAAAATAAATAAATAAATAAATAAATAAATAAAATGGCCTTATTCTACCAGAAAAAATAAATAAAATAAAATAATGTGAACTAAATAAACTTCATTTTTCTTTCCATTTATGACATTTAAAACTTTTCCTTATTGCTGTTATTTGCTGAACATCCTTAACGTTTAAATTATGGCCATATTATTAATTATTTTCTTAGGGTACTTCAAGAAGTAGAATTTTGGGGTTAAATAACATGCATATTTGAAACATTTTGCTAACTTGACCTTGAGAAAAACTGATACCAGTTACATTTCTATGTAATATATGAGACCGCTCAATTTTCCACATTTAATGATATTTTTACCCATTTTCTTTTTGAATTTGCTGAGCATTCCCATTCCAACCCCCAACACAGGCCATTAGAAGAGATAAAATAATGTTTAAGGACTTCCCCAGTTAACAATTTTACTTTACCTGGGTTGGATCAATCACAAAATCATTTACATATCCATGAATTAAAATTTGGTGTAGTAAGAGGAGATTGCTTTATAATGTGATACACCTCATTTAATAATTTCTTCATTAAATGATTCTAATGTGTTCTTATTGGTCACACAACATTTAATGTTATATAGTATACTGATTGCATATATACTATTTTCCTCTTTAGTTTAAACTAATGAAAATGAGTTTTATCCTCCTTCAATATATGCAAAGAAAAAGACTTCATTCATAATTAATATAAAACCACTTAAGAGTTGATAGTAGAAGTTCTAAAATAATTTGAAATAAATATTTGGCAAAAAAATGTTGAGTAATTGAATATCCTAGAAGTTTGTGATTTTCATGAGAAGGAAATTATTCATATATTTATTAATCTTAGTTCTTAACACTTGTACCTAAAATTTAAGATATCCATTAATCTATTTTAATTTTCTAATTACTTTATATATGGAAATATAACAAAATATATTTTCTTTAAGTTCTATAGAGAAAAGTACCTAATTCTTAGCAATGTCATGACCTAAATAACAAATATGCATATCATGTTCTATAAATTAACTCAAATAATGCTAAGTTTCATTTGTATGTACACATAATACATATGTGTACACATAATACTATAGGAAAATTATATCTATGTATAAAAAGCTTTACATTCAACCAAAAAAGATGTTTTCCATTGATAGTAACGTAAAACAAAATTACCAATATTTAAATGAGAAATAACAGAATAAGGAAACATTTTCTCTTATTTATAAGAAACATGATATGAAAGAATATCATTTATAAGCTAAAGACTGATGCAAAGTATATAACAACTGTAACTAATATCACTATTTCTTTTGATTATGTAATAATTATTTTTTAAAATAACCCAAGGATAGCCACATACTATTTGTCTCTACCAAAAGTCAGATGCTATTAAAAATTGAAAACAGAAATGTGCTATTTTACTTTTAGAACAGAAAACCCCATTAGTGTATATGTACTTAAAATAATCAAGAATTCTTTGCCATATTAATCAATAAAAACTGACTTAAGTAAAAATCAATTTAAAATTAGAAATCTATTTAGAGAGTTGATAATATCACACTGAACATCTTTTCCTTGATTGGATTAATGTAATAGAATAAAAACAAAGAGAAGTTAATCTTCAATTACCAAAATAAAGCATAATATTGAATTGGCCCTAGGCATAATTAAATCTATGTTAAACCTATATTTTGGACTAATACCTTAGGATAGCAGATTAAATTTAAAATAATGAACAATTCTATAATCACTACAGTATCTGTACATCAGAGAAAATCAAATTTCATCATGGTATGATAATAGCTTTAGGAATCCATATGGCTTCTTCTACTGTGTTCATTGTAGAGACGCATGGGATTCCTGTTATTATTCCTTTGAAGTATGGGCCACTTTAAGATGCAGAATGGTAAACTTGATGAATTACTAGTATTGAATAATTTGATAAACTCTTCATTTAGCAAGCTGTCTACTTTGCAACTGTACAGTGATTTTGAGTTACCATTATCTCTGACTTCCAAATAACAATTGCCTTCATAATGAAGACATTCCCCTTACATCTCAAATTCTTTTAGAAGCTAATATGGGCTTAACATTAAGAAGAAACATGTTTCATATTATGGTAAGATTTTATACTTCAAAAGAGCAAAAGTTCTGAAAATTACTTTGAAACCCAGTCTTATTAACTATTTAGTATTCTCATGAGAGACAAGTAGGTGATGGATATTATCCCAATTTTGGAAAATAGAAACTAATGAAACAATTAGCTAATTTACTTGCCCTCAGCTAAATATTGAAGCAATGGCAAGTCACAAAGTCATTCTTGGCACTTAACCTAAACTCTTATTTTTCATTCCCTCTATAAGGATTTTTATTCTAAGTAGAGTAAAGACAAGAGAGATTAAAAAAAAAATCAGGAAATATGAGGCTCAACATAATCTACTTCAAGAGACCTTGATGTGAGTATTTATTTCTTATTTGATTGATTGTGCTTGATGATGATGATGCTACTGGCACTTCAAAGAACTAATTTCCCTAGGTGACCACATACTGATTGTAGCCAGGGACACTCCAAAACAGTTTGAATTATAGCAAAGCTAAATCCGGACAAAATTCACAATAGTTTAATAACTCAAGAGAAGAAAAAGACAATAAGAAAAGTTTAATTTCAATTTAAAATGGATCTTTAAGTTGGCAGTACGTCTAATTCTTAAGAGACAATGAAAACCAAAGTAGGCCTCTATGCATCTCAGGCTCTCTAAGTGTTCATATTTGCTACACAGGTTCCATTCTCAGAGTATCATTATAACCTCTGAAAAAATGTTTCTTCATTCTGTTTCATTTTTTCTTCACATTCTTACAAAGATTCATTACAACGGTTTGGTTTTTTAGTGGTAATACATTTATAAATTGCTGCTGGAAATTATTCCTGTTCCTCTTCTCTATCTAGTTTCTCTATGTAAAACAGCATACCAACTGATTTCTGATTTACCTTCACTACCAGTAAGAGTTACTACATTCATTTTTAGACTAAGAATGTCATTTTTAATAGTGGAACTAATTCAATTTTTTAAGATGAAAATTATTTTTAGAATTTTAAACACTGAAATAAATGTTTATCTTTTCATATAGCTACTTTATTGATACTTGAGAAAAATAAAAATAATTTCATGCAACTGGCATGATATATATTTTCTAACCAGTGATCCCCAATATTTTGGCACCAGAAACCAGTTTCACAGAAGACAATTTTAAGGGATGATTCAAGCACATTATATCTCCACCCCAGATCTTCAGATACTAGATCCTTATAAGGAGCACACAACCTAGATCCCTTGTATGTGCAGTGTATACGAGGGTTTGTGCTCCTATGAGAATCTAATGCTGCTGCTTATGACAGGAGGAAGAGTTCAGGTAGTGATGCCAAGGATGGGGAGTGACCGTAAATAGAGTTGAAACTTCCCTGAGTGGCCTGTTGCTTACAGCCTGTTGTGTGGGCCAGTTCCTAACAAGCCACAGATTAGAAAGAGTCTATAGCCCAGGGTTTGAAGACTACAATCCAAATAAAGGTAAAGAGTCTTTTCTCCTTTAACAATTTTAACATTTTATGAGTTTTGGCTTCTTCCCTGATAAAACACTAGGTGGCTTTATTAGCTTTAGTAAAATTGGTAAAATTGCCTTTAGTAAAATTAAGAAATATAAAACCCTAACAAATCTTACATTTGAAAAAAATATATCTAAAATCTTTCAGTATATGAGAATGTTGCTTTTTGGTTTTGTCCTTCACACTTAAAAGCAACACAGTCAACATAAAGGGTGTTTACAATTTCAGTAAATGCTCACTTAATATGATGGATAGGTTCTTGGAAACGTCAAGTGTAAGTATACCAATGTACAGCAAGTCCTCCAATAACATTGTTTGGTTCAACATCATTTCATTAACAATGATGAGAAAAAATTGATTTCATTATATTTTAAATTGCTTGAAGTCACAGTTTTTTAGAATCTGTCAATGACTAACTGCCTTAATAGGGAATCCTTAGCTTTTCCCCCCATAGCTTTAAAAAGACAATCTAGACTTACCTGGCCCATCGGGCAATTTTCCCAGACATTGAGGTGCCGCACTAAGAAAAGAGGCATGTTTCTTTCTGGCTACTAAACTACGAGGTGGCATGTATTTATGTTTAACTTGGGACATCTCATATGATTTTTGTACATCATAGCGGCCTGGTGGTGGAACACCCTGGAAAAAATATGAATGAATGTGCATAAATATATTTTATATAGAAAATATCCAATAAGATAGATTTTCATAGTAAGCAATTTTTCAAACAGAAAATACAAAAATATTTGTTATCATTAAAAATAGAAATTTTAAATGAGGATTTCTAAATTTATGCCCTCCTAATAAAAGTGTAAGTTGACTAATTGCAATTTCTATGGGGCATCTTAGAATGGGTACAGGCGAAACTTACTAAATGCAGAATACAAATGCCTACATACAGTAACTAAGAAAATGCCATGAAGGCTAAGCTGAACAGTTTGTTGAGAATACTTCAGATTGTATATGAAAGCAGCACATTGTACCCCTTGATTGCACTAATGTACACAGCTATGATTTAACAATAAAAACAAATAAATTTAAAAATAAATAAATAAATAAATAAAATAAAATAATAAAGTCAAATAAATAGAATTCTGAAATTTAGAACCATATTCTTTAAAAACATTCTTCATGATATAGATCAAACTCTCATATTCAAGTCTAATGAAAATTTTATTTCATGCAGAAATGACAGCAATGATAATCTATTTTCATAAGCATCAAACTACTTGTGCTGTACTGTTCTATGTAAGTGTACTTATTCTACAAAATGAGATTACTTATTTCATTTTTAGTAGATTCCAATTAAGTTAAAAGGCTTCTCCTTCCATCATTTATGGGTCTTTATATGATCTGTAATTAGGGTAACATTTTTAATCAATATGAACCAACATGGATATTAATAACCGTCAATATAGTAATAATTTTAAATTAAACATAAATGTCATATTTGTTGGATACTTAATGCCTTAAACAATTAGCTAATTATTTCAATAAAACTTTTAAAAGCTCATTTTCCTCAAATTATTTTAAAATAACATATTCTTTCAAAATCTATTCATATATATGATGTATTATGACCAAACGTTTTTAAGTTTTAATGATTTCCTAGTAGGTAGGAAGACTACTTTAACTAAGAGTACAGACTCTAGTACTAAATTTCCTGGGTTCCAAATACCTGCTGCTTACTATCTATGTGACCTTAGGAAAATCACTTAACCTCTCTGATTCTGTTTAGTCATATGTAAAGTAAGAAGATTATAGCATTTCTGTCATAAAGTTATTGTGAAGGTTAAATTAGTTTAAAAAATTGGTACCTGTTTCCAATGTGTTAAGATAATCTCACTATTTTATAGAATAGAATAGAATCTTACTATTTTTCAATGCAAAAAAATAAAAGGCTAATGAATCAGGTTTTTAGCTAATAAGGAATATTTTTAATAATTTTAATTATTTAATATTTTTAATTATTTTTAATAATAACTTTAATAATTTAAAGTTTCAAATAAAACAAATTTGGATACTGAGAAAACACGCTTTTGTTGTGGATAAGCAATATTCATAGTATTCATAGTATTTCCATAAATGACTTGTATATGTTCTGAAATTGTCTCTGTGGTTATGTGAAAGGAAAGCGAACACACAAAGAAATCATGAACACGAACATGCCCAGAGTACTCAGTATTGATTGTGCCTAGTATACATTTTAATTTTCTTATTAGGAGTTATCATTCTTTCGGCCTCCCTTTATCCTCTGCCTATAGTCACCACCTTTTCCATCTTCTAGTGCCTAGACTAGGTGTGATAGGTAGGTTTGGCTACTGACCCACAAGAAGCAGTTTTTTACAATATCTTGAGCTGAAGATAAGAAACTGCATCATTGATCAGTTTTTTTCAATAATAGCTTGGTCCCCTCTAGAAAAGTTCATTAAGGAGGGAGAGGGGAGGGGGAGTTGGTGTGTGCCACACCTTCTGGGGGCAAGACATGATTGCAAGAGGGACTTTACCTAAAAATCAGTGTTACCTGGCTTATTGTACCCTCAATGAATCCCCAACAATAAAAAATATATATATACATAAAAAAATGCTAAACAATACTAAACCCAAGGAGGGCAGAAGAAATAAATAATGATGGTCAGAGCATCATTGAAACAAACAAAAAAAGAGATAAACTAAATGAATTAATAGACCTCTTGCTAAATTAGAAAAAAATGGAAGGAAGAGAAAGCATCCAAAAAGCTCAATCATAAATGAAAAAGGAGACTTTTTTTTTTACTTTTTATTAAATCATAACTGTATACATTTATGGGTACAATATAATGATTTGATACACAATGCAAAATGCTTAAATCAAACTAATTAACATAAGCATCAACTCACTTAACTTATTTTTGTGGTAAGGCATTTATAATGTACTCTTAGTTGTTTTGAAATGTACCCTTGCATTGTGTACATTAGGTGAGATCCTACCTAATACCCTCCCTTCACTCACCCTTCCCCTGCTTTTTCTCCTCTTCCCTCTTTCTTTCTAGACTATCTTTCTGTTTCATCATTCATATGGATGTGGAAGTGTTTATATATTACTTTCTTAATAGTATTGAGTATATTGGGAATTTTTATTTCCATTCTTTAGATATTTTACTAAGAAGAATATTTTCAGAGATTGGGGAGAGAAGACTCCAGGCATCTCTGGCTGGTGGGATGTGCCCAGCACTTCCCTTTGTTGATGCAGGGAGTCAGCTAGAGACTTCTGGGCTCCAGGAGGAAGACAAAAGCAGTGAAGAACTGGCAAGTGGTCAGTGCATCTGTTCAGTCGGGGGTGGCCCACAGCTGTAACCATAGCAACAGGGAGACTGCAAGCAGGAAAAGCCTTACCTGTGCGCTGCTTTGTTTTTTTGTTTTGTTTTTTTGTTTGTTTGTTTGTTTTGTTTGTTTGTTTTGATGTGAGCACTCAATTGAACTGCCTTGGGAGATTGTGGGAGGGTATGGAGATTATTTGGGCATTGTCTGTGACCTTGGCCACTGAGCTGGAAAGAAGCTAATATCATTCAGCTGTGGGCCACCTACACAGCCACTGTGGGGGAGTTGACCCTGCTTGTGGCAGTATGGGGATCGGCCAGGAGACCTTGGGTGAGTAATCTAGTGACTGAGCTGCCCAAAGGTGGGGATTGAGATGCTGGGGAAGAGTGGAGATCTAAGTGTTTGGCAGATTACAGCCTTGGCCCTCAGAGACATAGAGTGAGATCAGTTTTGGCACACTGGATAAGTGGGGAGCCATGTTAGGAGAGATCCTAGCATTTAGTGTTTTCCTTGGAAAGCTTCTGCTTAGCCAAGGTTCACAGGTTGGAGTGTCTTTTAAACAGGCTGGGGAGACATCTGGGCTTCCAAGCCTGCAGAATCTGAGAAATCAGCAGAGATCTCCAGTTTCCATCTTGTACAGCTGTATCAGCATTGTGCTTAACATCTCATACCTCAGAAGATCACCTGTTCCCCAGATAATATTCAGCAAGATATATATACTGTTTTGGTTTTTTTCTTTTGGGGTTTTTGTTTTTGGGGTTTGTTTATTGTTTTTTTTCCTTCATTTTCACATTTTTCCTCTAGAATTTTTTTCCTGTTTTTTCTCTTTTCTCTCTTCACTTTTCTAGTTTAAATACAATCTTCCATTTTGGCCTTCTTTAACAATTAGAACTTCATTTTTTTCTAGTGTTTCTGCCCCTACTATTTGGGTTTATTCCCCCAATTTTATCCCACAAGGATTTTTGTTTGTTTGTTTGGGTTTGATTTATAGTACTTTTGTCTTTCCTCTCTACCTGGTGGTGGTGGGGTACCATGTCTGATCAGGCTGGCAAACAGCTGCTGACCTCAAGGTAATCACCCAACCCAGCACCCTCAGAGTTTGGGGATATTTCAGGTTGGGTCAAAGTACCCTAATATATACCTATATTACTCCTGTCTCCTTCTATTGGTGCCTCTCTTCTTTTTAAAAATATTTTCTTCTACTCATACCCTCTCCTTTCCCTTTCTTTTTCTTTTTAAAATCTTTTTTTTCCATCCTTGCTCTTCAATCTTCTCATCCTTCTGGTCCTGCACAAAAAGGACTCATTAAAACCTTAGGCCAGAGGCACAGTAACTTAAAGAACAACAACAACAACAACAAAAAAAAAAAAAGTGAAAGGAAATTAGGGCAAGGAAACAGATACAAGAAAACACTCATGAAGGAGAATCAGCATAAAAATCCTGACAACATGAAATAACCAGTCCAGAGCAACCTCTTCAAGGGACAGTGAGGAAGCTACTACAGAGGATTCCACCTATAAAGAAATGTTAGAAATGACAGAAGGGAAATTGAAAATATAGATGATGAAAACAATGAAGGGATTTTCTGAGGAAGTGGAAAACAACCAAAAAACAATGAAGTAAATTTCTGAGAAAATGGAAAATAACCAAAATGAAATCCAAAAACAGAATCAATTAAGAGATGAATGATATGAATAATATAGAAAGGTTATAGCAGAGCTGAAGGAACTGAAGTGGTTAGTTAGGGAACTTAAAGATGCAATAGAAAGTATCAACAACACATTAGATCATGCAGAAAAAAGAATCTCAGAGGTAGAGGATAAAGCTCTTTAGATTGTTAAAGAGTCAGAAAAGAAGAGAGAGAAAGTAGAATGTTTAGTGACAGAATTATGGGAATTTATGAAGCATTCAAACTAAGCAATGGACTTTCACAAAATAAGATGAATAGAATGCTACTACACTTGTCAAATATCTCAATAAATGTCAATGGCTTGAATTCCCTGCCGAAGAGGCATAGATTAGCTGATTGCATTAAAAACACAAACCATCTATTTGCTGTCTGCAGGAAACACACCTCGGGTCAAAAGACAAATTAAAACTCAGAGTTAAGGTTTGGAAGTCAATTTTTCAGGCAAACTGAATTCAGAAGAAAAAAGGGGTTGCAATCTTATTTTCAGATACATGTGAATTTAAAGCAACTAAATTCAAAAAAAGACAATGATGGTCACTTCATATTGGTCAAGGGAAAAATACAGCAAGAATATTTAGTATTTCAATTCTAAATACTTGTTTGCAGCCATCATGTTGTTTAGCAGCCCGGGCTGGATTCGAACCCACCAGTTCAGGTGTATGTGGCTGGCACCTTAGCTGCTTGAGCTACAGGTGCTGGGTGGGGCCACATCTACGGTGCATCTTAGAATGGGTACAGGCGAAACTTACTAAATGCAGAAAACAAATGAAGGCTACATTGAACAGTTTGATGAGACTATTTCAGATTGTATATGAAACCACCACATTGTACCCCTTGATTGCACTAACTAATGTACACAGCTATGATTTAACAATAAAAATAAATAAATTAAAAAAAAATTCTAAATACTTGTGTACCCAATTGAAATACTCCCAGATTCTTGAAACAGGCTACACTTAGTCTGAGCAAAATGATATCCCATAACACTATGATAACAGGGGACTTTAACACCCCTCTCTCAGAGCTGGACAGATCCTCTACACAGAAATTAAACAAAGATATAAGAGATTTAAATGAGACCCTAGAACAACTGTGCTTGATAGATGTATATAGGACACTCCATCCCAAAGATAAAGAATATACATTTTTCTCATCATCCCATGGAACATTCTCCAAAATTGATCATATCCTAAGACACAAAACAAACCTCAAAAGAATGAAAAGAATTGAAATTTTATCTTGCATCTTCTCAGACCACAAGGCACTAAAAGTGGAACTCAACTCCAGCAAAAATGTTCAACCTCACACAAAGCTGTGGAAGTTAAACAACCTTATGCTGAATGACAGTTGGGGGCAGGAAGAGATAAAAAGGAAATCATTAACTTCCTTAAGTATAACAACAATAAATACACAGCTACCAAAACCTGTGAAATACAGCAAAAGCAGTCCTGAGAGGAAAAATTATTGTTTTGGAAGCCTACATTTGAAAAATAGAAAGGGAACACACCAATAAACTTACAAGCCATCTTATGGAATTGGAAAAAAGAGGAACAATCTAAGTCTAAAGAAAAGACGAAAAGAAATATCCAAAATTAAATCAAAGATTAATGAAATTGAAAACCAAAGAATCATTCAGAAAACTAATGAAACAAAGAGTTGGTTTTTTGAAAAAATAAATAAATAGATAAACCTTTGGCCAGATTAACTAGAAATAAAAAGGTAAAATCTCCAGTACCCTCAATAAGAAATGATATAGGGGAAATAACAACTGATGCCACAGAGATACAAGAGATTATCTCTGAATACTACCAGAAACTCTATGCCCAGAAATTTGACAATGTGAAGGAAATGGATTAATATTTGGAATCATATCCTCTCCCTAGACTTAGCCCTGATGAAATAGATCTCCTAAAAAGACCAATTTCAAGCACCAAGATCAAAGAAACAATAAAAAGTCTCACAACAACAACAACAACAAAATACCTGGTTTGGATGACTTCACACCAGAATTCTATCCAACCTTCAAAGAAGAGATTATTCTTATATTGCAGAAATTATTCCAAAAAATTGAGGAGGAAGGAATGTTCCCCAATACATTTTGTGAAGCAAACATCACCCTGATACCCAAATCAGGAAAAGACCCAACTAAAAAAGAGAACTTCAGACCAATTTCACTAATAAATACAGATGCAAAAATTCTCAACAAAATACTAGCCAATAGATAACAGCTTATTATCAAAAATGTCATACATCATGATCAAGTAGGTTTCATCGCAGGGATAAATAATTTTTAATTCAACTTGTTAATATGTTGTTTAGGGTTATTGCATCCTCATTTATAAGTAAAATATGTTTGCAATTTCCCTTTATAATAATATATTTTTTTCTGATTTTAATATCAGGTATATCCAGATGAAATAGAATGAATTTAAAGTATTTCTTCTTTTTCTATTGTCTATATGACTTGGCATGATCTGTTTTTTGAAATTAACTTCTATTTTTATTTGTAAATATTAGTTGTCTATTTTTTGAGATTTTAGGAAAAAAGTAAGTATTTCTGGAAATAATTCTCCTCACTATTTAGATGCCTTCGTGGGAGTGGGGTGTGTGTGAATGTTTCTTCTCTCTTACTATAAAAATTTCCATAATTCCAGTAGCTGGCATTTCAGGTGCTTTCTTTGTTTTCTTGCTAGAATTTTACATTTTCATAATTTTAAATTCAATTGTACCTGGGATTGAGGCAGAACTTTGCTGTAAATTATGAATTATGTATTGTTCTTTTTGATCATCTGTAGTCGATGCTATGATGTGCTTCCAAGATTCTCACAAATCCCCCAACCCTTCTGAGACTGAAGCATTCCTTCTTTCAGCTAATGGGACTATTGGTAGTTGGCTGCTCTCTGCTGAGTTCTTCTATAGAAATTGCCCCTGACTAAAGACAGTCGTCTCATTCAAGATTCATGTTTGTGGGGCAGCTGATATCCAAAGACTGGTTATTGCCTCAATTCAGACATCTTTGAGGGGCTTTCCCAACTTCAGAGGTTCCCCAAGGGAGCAACTGAGATATTTTTCATGACTTTGATAGAGTTCAACTTCTTGCTCTGTCTATCCTGCTTCATTCTTTCACTTTCACTGGTCCTCATCTAGACAGTACTGCCCAACAAGCACACTTCCTGCTTGTATATTTCTATCACCTACACTGCATTGTTGCCACTGTATGTTATTTAATGTATATAATATTTTGCATGCTAAATATTTCATTATCCTAGTGCTTGGACACAAAAATTAACTCATGTAATAAAAAATTAATATTATGGGAAAAATAGAATATTTTACAGCTCGATCTAGGTAAACTTAAAAGATGCAAAGTCTCCCTCTTTTATGGCTGCATAGTATTCCATGATATACATATTCCCACAATTTGTTTATCCATTCATGGGTTGATGGGCATGTAGGGTGTTTCCATGACTTGGCAATTATGAATGGGCTACAATAAACATTCTAGTGCAAAATGTCTTTGTTGTAAAATGATTCTTGTTCATCTGGTTAGATACCTAGTAATGATATTGCAAGATCAAACAGTAGCTCAACTTTTACATTCTTGAGAATTCTCCATACTTCTTTCCAAAGAGGCTGTATTAGTTTTCATTCCCAACAGCAGGGGAGAAGTGTTCTCTTCTCTCCACATTTATGCCAATATCTGTAGTTTAGGGATTTTGTGATGTGGGCTGATCTTACTGGAGTTAGGTGATATCTCAAAGTGGTTTTGATTTGCATTTCTCTGATAATTGAAAATGATTATTTTTCATGTGGTTATAGACCATGAGCATGTCATCTTCAGAGAAGTTTCTGTTCAAGTCTCCTGCTCACAAAGAAATGGTGTTTTTTTTTTTCTTATTAATTATTGTGGATTGTAGTTCTCAGACCTTTGTCAGAACCATAACCTGCAAAAATCTCCCATTCTGAAGGCTGTTTGCTTTACTTGTAGTGCTCTTAGCTGTGCAGAAGCTTTTTAGTTTGATCAGATCCCAGTAATGTATTTTTGGTGTTTCTTCAATTGCCAAGGGAGCCCCCCTCATAAAATATTTTCCCAGGCCAATGTCTTCAAGTGTTGTCCCTGCATTCTCTTCCAGTATTTTTATAGTTTCATGTCTTAAGTGTAAATCTTTTACCCAGTGAGAATCAATTTTGTTAGTGGCAAAAGGTGAGGGTCCAGTTTCAGTCTTCTACAGGTCACTAACAAGTTCTCCCAGCACCACTTGTTAAATAGGGATTCTTTTCACCAATGTATGTTTTTGTTAGGCCTATCAAAGATCAAATGACAATAAGTGGCTGGGTTAATTTCTAGGTTCTCTATTCTGGTCCATATATTTATATCATTATTTTTGTGCCAGTACCATGTTGCTTTGAACACTATAGATTTATAGTATAATCTGAAGTCTGGTAATGCAATGCCTCCTGATTTGTTTTTATTTCTATGTATTGGCTTTTTGAGGATTTTTCTGATTCCATATAAAACAAAGAACTATGTTTTCATATTCTTTAAAGTATACATTTGTGCTTTGATAGGGATTGCATTAAATCTGTATTTTGCTTGGGTAATATGGACATTTTAACATGGTTGATTTTTCACAGCCACAAGCATAGTATGATTTACAATTTCTTAACATCTTCAGCTATTTTTTTCCTTAGGTTTTCATAGTTCTCATTATAGAGATCTTTCACTTCTTTTGTTACATAAATTCCCAGGTATTTCATCTTGTTTGACACTACTGCAAAAGGAATAAAGTCCTTCTCTATTTTTTCAACTTGACTGTTGTTAGCATATATAAAACCTACTGGTTTGTAAGCATTAATTTTGTATCCTGAGACACTGCTGTATTCCTTGATCACTTCTAACAGCTTCTTAGTTGAGTCCCAGAGGTTTTCCAAGTATAAAATCATGTCATCCTTGAAGAATGAGAGTTTGACCTCCTTTGGCCCCTTTTGAATATCCTTGATCCCCTTCTCTTGCCTTATTGTGATGGCTAGAACTTCCTTTACTATGTTGAATAGCAGTGGTGATAATGGGCATCCTTGTCCAGATCTGAGTGGAAATGTTTTCAATTTTACTCCATTCAATATGATATTGGCTGTGGGTTTGCTGTAGATGGCTTCTATCAGTTTAAGAAATGTCCCACCTAAGCCAATTTTTTAAAATGTTCTAATCATGAAAGAAAGGATGTTTGATATTATCAAACACTTTTTCTGCATCAATTGGTAGAATCATATGATCTTTGTTTTTTATTTTATTTATGTGGTGTATTATATTTATAGATTTATGTATGTTGAACCAAACTTGTAACCCTTGGATAAAACCAACTTAATAGTGGTAAATAAATTTTTTGATGTATCATTGAATTCTGTTTGCTAGAATCTTATTGAATATTTTTGCATAGATATTGATTAATGATATTGGTCTATAGTTTTCTTTCTTTGTTGGATCCTTTCTTGGTTTGGGGATTAAGGTGATATTTGGTTCATAGAATGTGTTGGGGGAAGATTCCTTGTTTTTCTATGTTTTGGAAAAGGCTATGTAATATAGGTACTAGTTCCTCTTTGCAGGTTTGGTAGAATTATGATGAAAAGCTATCTGGTCCCAGACTTTACTTTTTTAGGAGATTTTGTATAGTTGATGCTATTTCCATGCTTGATATAGGTCTATTCAAACTTTCTAATTGTTTCTGGCTAATTCTAGGAAGGTGGCATGCTTCCAAGTATTGATCCATTTCCTCCAGATTTTTATATTTCTGGGAATAAAGGTTTTGTAGTAATCATTGAGGATTTTTTGAATTTCTGTGATATCTGATGTTATATCTCCTTTATTAATTCTGATTGATGTTATTAGAGATTTTACTTTTCTTTTTCTGATTAGGCTAGCCAAAGATTTATGAATGTTATTAATCTTTTTAAGGAACCAACTTTTTGTTTCATTAATCTTTTGAAATTTTCAATTTCATTTAATTTTGCTCCAATTTGATTATTTCTTTTCTTCTGCTGCGTTTGGGATTGAAATGTTCTTCATTTTCCAGTTACTAGAGATGATCCATTAGGTTGTTGACTACCTCTATTTCTGTTTTCTTGATGAAGGCTTCTAATGCTGTAAATTTCCCTATTAAGACTACATTTGCAGCATCTCACAGGTTCTAATAATTTTTGTCTTTATTATCATTTGTTCTAAAAAATTTGATAACTTTTTTTAATTTCATTATTGACCCAGCTATCATTCAGCCTAAGATTATTTAGTTTTCATGACTTTGTTTGAGTAAGGAGAATTCTATTGCTGTTTACTTCAACTTTTATTCCATGATGATTGGAGAAGGTACAGGGAATAATTTCTATTCTTTCAACTTTAGACTTGTGTCCTATAATATGATGACTTTGGAGATTGTGGGTTGATGAGAACAATTTCACTTTTAACACAAAGGAGTGTTAAGATCTCCAACTATTATAGTGCAGGAAGATATCATATCAGACGGTTCATATGTATTGTGGTTTTCTTTATAAATTAAGGAGTATTCAGGTAGGGTGCATAAATATTAATTATTGAAATCTCTTCATGTTTATTGTTTCCCTTGACAAATATTTAGTGACCATCCTTGTCTTTCCTTATCCTTGTTGTTTTAAAGCCTATTGTATCAGCAAATAAAATTACAACCCCTGCTTTTTTCTGATTTCCATTTGTCTGCATTATAGATGTCCATCCCTTCACCATGAGTCTTTTTTTATCCTTTGAGGTATGATAAGTCTCTTGTAGGCAACAGTACCTGGTCTGAGTTTTTGTATCCAGTCAGCCAACCTGTGCCTCTTTAGCAGATAATTTAAGCCATTCACATTAACTGAGAAAAATGATAGGCATTGTAATATTTTGGGTGTCATGATTTTCAAATATCCAATGAATATTTTTAAGTCTTTCACCATTATGGAAGTTAGGTTTTGTTTGATAAATTCTGGGTGAGTTTACTTTTATAGTAGACCATTGTACTGGTTGTTATGGAAAATGGGTCTGAGTATTTCCTGGAGAGCTGGTTTAGTTAGGTAAATATTTGATTTCTCCATCACAAATGAAACTCAGTTTAGCTGGATACAGGATCCTAGGCTGAAATTTATTTTGTTTTAGAAGATTGAAGGTAGATGACCATCCTTTTCCTGCTTTAAAAGTTTCAGCTAAAAGCTCTGCAGTCATTCTAGTATGTTTCCCTTTGTAAGTAATGCTTTTCATACATCTGGATGCTTGCAGAGTTTTCTCTTTCATATTAACTTTGGAAAAGTTAATTACTATGTTCTAGGAGATGCTTTATTTGAATTGAGTCTTGCTGGGGTTCTGAAACTGTCTACTATCTGAATTTCTGTATCTCTGCCAATGCCTGAAAAATTCTCCTCCATAATGTCTTGGGGTAGGGAATCTGTGCCTTTAGGACCATCACCTTCTCCTTCAGAATCTCGATAAGTCATATGTTTGATCTTTTAAACTGATCTCAAAACTCACTCAGGGAATGATCAGTCTTTGCTTTCCATTTTTCTGCCTCTTTGAATGCTTGGGGGTCATTCAAAAGCCTTGTCTTCAATTTCAGAGATCCTTTCTCCTGCTTACTCAGCTCTCTTACTGAGAGATTCTACTGTATTATGAAGCTGCCCAAATAACATTTTCATTTTCTTGAGCTCTACTATCTCTTTTCTCCTTGTACCCATATCTTTGGTAATTTTTCTTTGAATTATTTCTTGAGACAGCTTTTGAACAACTCTTTGTATTTCCATTTCCATCTTTTATCCATTCAATTCATTTTATTTTCCATCCATACTCTAAATTCTGTATTGGACAATTTAGCCATTTATCTATGAATGGCATCTTCTGTTATATCTCCTTTGTCATTCTTTGGGGTAGTTGATCTATTCTGATTATTCATGTTAACAGAGTTATTTTGCTGGCTCCACCTCAGAATTATTTTCTGCAGTTTGGTTACTAACAGTGGTAGGGTGAGATCGGATTGAGGGCCCCAGGAAATGGAGTTAACCAGCCCTTTACCAATGAACTGGGGCTTGTTTTTACATACATAAAAATTTTTCTGGTCACTCCATGAGAAAGGACCCTAAGCCATGAATAAAAGGGCATATTATCATTTCTCAAGGAAAAAAAAAAAAACTCCTTTCAAATGTTTCCTATTTTTTTTTCCTGGTTGGTCTTTATCAATCCTCTAGAATATGCAAAAAGGTGTTTATTAATTTTTACAGAAAATTTCATCACCCAAGGGAAAAAATATTCTTTTTCCTACCCCATCTTTTGTTTCATAGTTAAAGCACATTTGGTTCTATTTTGGCCAGCATTTTTTACAAGATGTGTTTTTCAGAGCTATCAAATGGAATGTGTCCTTTCTCTATTCACAGCTTTTACTCTACCAAATTTTAGCTATACCATTTAGAGAAACCTAAGTCTCCAAATCAACTCCATTATCAAAATATCATATTCCACAGATAACTCCTATAGAACAAGAGGTAAACACCTCTGGTTTCAAAAATATCCATGGCAGAAATACCTAAGAGTAAAGCATAAATCTGCTCATAACTCAGTAGAAAGTTTTCAAAATTCACAGTGCAGCTCACTCAGCTTAGCAAAGTTGCCTTAGAGGTGATCCCTATGTGTAACATTTTTTCCAAAGAGGTCAGTAGCTTCTTTCCATGAGACTTGACTGTAGCATTGTCTGTTACCACAGAGTAACAAGAGGACAAGTTCCCCAATTATCAAAGAACCTCTGGGACCATGAGTAAATAAACAAGAACTGACGGAGCAGTCATGATTACTAAACAAATGCAAAATTAGACTATGCAATTTAACTTACTGGCTATACCCTCTTTCTTTTTTATTTATTTTAATTTTAATTTTTCTTACTAAATCATAACTGTGTAAACTGATACATTTATGGGGTACAATTTGGAATGCTTACATCAATCTGGTTAACATAATCTTCACCTTACTTATTTGTTGTGTTAAAACATTTATACTCTATTCTAAATAATTTTGAAATGTACCCTTGTATTCTGCACATTAGCTACACAAAGTAATGTACAAATTGAATGCAATATCTATTAAAACACCATTATCATAGTTCAAAGATCTGGAAAAAATAGTGCTTAATTTTATATGGAATCAGAAAAACCCTCAAATAGCCAAGACATTACTCAGAAAAAAAAAAAAAAATCAGGAGGAATCATGCTACCAGATGTCAGGCTATACTCTGTATCTATAGTAATCAAAATAGCATGGTACTAGCACAAAAATAGAGAGATAGATATACATAACAGAATAAGGAACGTAAGAGATGAACCCAGCCACTTGCTGTCATTTAATCTTTGATAAGCCTATTCTCTCTTTCAGGAACATGTTCTGCCTTTCTCACCCTGACCCTCCAATGGCCTCCAATGCCTGCTCACCTAGAATTTTATCTACGACCTCCTCTATGTTCACTCTGCATAGGTTAGTAACAGCAGCCTTCTCATCAACAGTGAAATACACCTGACATCAGGTCCAGAAATCTACTGGTGACCATACATGAGCCCAAAACTCACTTGTTTTGTTATTTCCCCCTGTGCGCTCAATTCTGGCCCCAGCACTTTGCCTCTCCTAATAAAATAAAGCTGTTTTTCCAGGGTGTGCTGTGATTCCAGGCATGGCATTTGGTCAAGAGAGGCTTTGCAAGGAGGAAATTTGCATCTCTGAGTCACCCCCTCAGGGGAACCCTGCTGTTCAGGCCCAAATTTGAACCTCATTCTTTTTTCCCTACATCACACATCACCATCTAGTGTGCAATTTATTTCAAAAGGTCCTTATTACCACTAACCCACTATGACTTGAAAACTTATGATGAGGAATAGATTAGAAATGAAAGGGTTAAGAATTATAGATCTCTTATCTGTCAACTCCTGGGTGAGGAGTTGAGATAGTGTATCATTCTGTTATCCAGCCAGGTTGTATGTGGAAGAATTCACAGTCCTTCTTGGCTCCCAATTTAAGACTACATTGAGGGCACAATTTTATCACTTTTTAGAATAGAAATAAATTCCTCTATCCAGCACCAATTTGGAAGCACGATACAAAAAACTAGCCAAGTAAGAGCAAGATTAGGTATTATTCTTGTGTTTTATACTCCATTTAATAGTCCATACCTATTTAAGGAAAACATATTTTCTCTAAGTCTGGACAATAAGCTATGTCACATTCCTTGTATCTACTAATTTGTGTCCAAGAATAAGGATTTTCTACTGAATTGGTGTTGGGGGAGAAAGATGTTTCTGCCTACAATGAGGAGAGTAAGAAAAGATTTTATGGCAAGGACTGGAAATTAAGTGATTTGTTTCTGGTACACCTTGAATCTGCACTCTGCTGCTGTGTTTAACTTTTCCTTATGTCTAATAAGACAGAGACTTTCTTCACTGACAGTATTCCCTATGCCATTGACACTGGGAATCCAAAATGCTTTAGACTATTCTGTCTGATGATGACTGAATGTGCTTTGGTCTCACTCATCTCAGTCAATTACAGATTAGTATATAATCCCCATACTTAATGTCCAGGATGCTAATTTATTTTTGTTTTCCCTGAGATAAAAAATTACAAGTAATAAAACATAAGAATTCATGTTTGTGTATACTTGGAGGATACTACAGATTTCAAAGAGTTCAACCCAATATATCAAAGCTGGAGTTTTGGTATTAAAGAAATAATCTTTTTGTCTACTTAATGTAGTTGATAGGCTATAATCTCTTTTACTTAGGAAAATGCAAAAGATTTGTAGTGAAAGACAGATAAGAGCTTGAAGGAAATCCAAGAAGATTTTCTTTACAGCAGAGATTAATGAAATGATGAATAAGAAGTAGCAACTTTGACAATATCCAGGAAAAAACTTTATATTCAGTTATGGGGACTGACCTGAGAGCATAGCTCAGGTACTTACTCTTCAATGGCCATAAAACTGACCCTCAACAGAATATGCTGTCACAATTCATACTTAAGTACATATATCTATTAACCTTACATGTCAGTGAATAGCTACCCATCTCTGCCGTAAACCACAAGTGATTACAGCAGTTACTACTAATGCTTACTTTTCTCTCACTGCTATAAACAGAAGTCCTAAAAGTATTGATTCTTTCTTGTTTGTGGCTGTTCAATTCTTCCAAATATTTTCTATTCATTGACTGCTTCTGCTATGGCAGTGGTTCTCAAGCTGTGAGTTGCAACACACAGGAACTGTATTAAAAGGTCATGGCATTAGGAAGGTTGAGAACCACTGTGCTATGATCTGGACCCTTATGATATCAATATTCAGTCATCGGCAACAGTCATCAAAATTTCTCATTCATTTTCCATACATTAATTCAACAGATATTTTTAACCTGTATGTGCCATTTATTATGTTTTGGCACTCACTATTCTAATGTTTCTCACATTATAGTGAGGAGACCAACATATATAATTAAAGAAATGAGTGAATAAGAAAATGTCAAGTGGTATTATATGACATGAAGAAAATGCACACTGTCAAAATGGTAGTCAATGACTTAAGCAAGGTAATATCAGAAGAGCAGTCCTAAGGGAAGTTGCGTTTGAAAATGGAGCCTCTGTGATAAGATGAAGACAGGAGTAAGAAGTTTGGAAAATGAAGTTCCTGAAAGGAGGAAGAGCACACACAAAACACTGAGGCTGAGGAGAAACAGAAGAAAAAAAGAAAGGAAAAAAAAAGAAGAAGAAGAAGAAAAAGAAGAAGAAGAAAAATACAACTTGGAATTTCACTGTATATAATGACCAAGGCCAGAGTAATAAATACTAAGGGAAAAATGAGAGGATTCAAAGTCAGAGACATGGGTCCAGGCTTATTATTTGAGTCATGTGAATGAGAATAGTAGAAGGTATGTTTTATTCCAAAGTCTGGGAAACCAATTACCCTCCCTAATTGCTGGGGCCACACCTACAGTGCATCTTAGAATGGGTACAAGTGAAACATACTAAATGCAGAATTAAAATGTCTTCATACAGTAACTAAGAAAATGCCATGAAGGCTATGTTAAACAGTTTGATGAAAATATTTCATATTGTATATGAAATCAGCACATTGTACCCTTGACTGCACTAATGAACACATCTATGATTTAATAAAAAAAAAAAAAAGTCTATGAAACCGGTGGAGATTTGTAACCCTGAGATTAGCATGTCCTCTAATCCACTCAGGACACAAGTTTATTCCCCTCCCCCCATTTACCTTGGTCAGCTTGAGGTGGCATAACAGAACACCATACACTAGATGGCTTTAGCAACCCAATTTTTTCCTCACATTTTTAGAAATCAGGGCAACTAATATTAAGGTTTTCTTCTTATAAAAAAAAATCATCTTATGCTGGGGGCTTCCCTATCATGAGTTCATCTACATCTAATTACTTCCAAAAATCCTTTTAAAATAAGTTCCCTTTGAAGTGTTAGGCTCCAACATATAAATTTTGGGGAAACACAAATATTCAGCATATAATTTTATCACATCACACTCTTGTTTTTAATATATGGTTTAACTTTCAATTTTACAAAATTCCAGTGAGTCTGCTTTTCCAACTAATGTGTACAAATTCTTTTAATCTCACAGTGTTGGTCTGTTGCTAGACATACCAGGCTAATATACTCACGTATCAAGTTTCTGAGCCTCTCCTTATTCATTTACCACACCTAAATTTCTGTATCCTCCAGTAGCTTACAGAGATATCTCTTTATGAAATTTTGTAGCCAATCTGTATACATAGAAATTATCTCTCCTGAGGGCATGGGACCAATTCAACTTCACCAGGTATGAATCAACACTTAAAACATAAAGTTCCTAAGTGAAGCCAGGAACACTGCTTTGGAGATAACCGGGAAAAGAACTTTTCACACTGATCTTTAAAGCCATCAACCTGTAATCTAGCCTCACAAAGGCTGTGAAAAAAACAATTGCCCTTAGAAATTGTGTCAGACTAAATAGAACTGAAATATAATTCCTGCCTGAACCTTGCCTTTTTAAGGTCTAGAATGCTTTTGCTTGACTAAGTCCCTGGCTACTTTGCCTGTATCCACGCCCCTGAGGTCTTCCCTGAAGTCACCTGTTTTCTCCCAACCATCTGTTTCAGAGGAGTCCTGTTCCATAGAGTCCTCCTTCCCACCAGAACTCTCCCATAACGTTTATTTACACTTGCAGAACTCCTATGTGTTTCTTTATTGCCTTGTTCTTTCATTTTCTCATAAAAATGCACATCTCATGCAAAAATAAATGAATATTGTGCATACCACATACACACACACACTCTCTCACACACACACACACACACACACACACACACATTCAACATAAAAGCCCCTGGGGCTCAAACATATGTTTAAGAGAACACAGTAAGAGAACACAGGAAAAGAACCGAAGACAAAAAATGTGCAACTTCGTAACAGTTTTATTATTTTATTGTAACTTGAAGAATGATGGTTCTCCTCGAAAGCCCTGCACCATGAGCGTGGGGCTCAGTGGTACTTGTGGGCCAGGGCAGTGGCCACCCCAGCCACCATCTTCTGCCAGACAGCCTGTATCTGTGGGGTGAATTCCTTGCCAAAATGCTTTGCAAAGACAATCACCAGCACATTTCCTAGGAGCTGTGTAGGTAGAAAGAGACAACAGAGGTGAGAACAAAGTGAGCAGAGAGGTCCAGGGTAGACTTTATGTATCTTGACACTCAACTTGCACTCAGAACCTATGTCCACTTCTCACAACACCTGAGATTTTGCTTAGCCATTAAACACAGGAAGATTATCCCCTGGCAGGACTGACCACTGGCCATGAATCTTTCCATTTTCTTACAACCAACAGCCCCACATTTTGTGTGTTGATAAATATTTTCTTAAAAATACAAAGCTCTCTTTCTAAACCCGTTGTTCCAGTTGTTGTTCTTCCTCACAGACACTTCTCCCCTTTCCTAGAATTATAGGATGTAATAAGCCTTTGAAATAAGGCTTGAGCAGGATTTTGCATAACTATCCAGACAATATAGAACTAGCCTTAGCAACATGTATTTCGTCACCTGGTTTTCTCCCTTTTATCAAACCAACATGTGCTTGCCTACATGTATCTTTTCCATGACCATATTTTTCTTTGCCTCCAACAATGTTTTTTAAAAAAATTAAATGTAAAATAGAGAAAAAGGAAAGACAAAGTTCTCTTTAAAGGAGTCTAATTAACAAAAGTCATTTCACTCATCTCTGCTAAACGTGTCCTCAAAACCAACAGAGTACAGACAAATCTCAGCAGACTTCTAAAACCCCTCCTTACGATCTACAACAGTGGTTCTCAACCTTCCTAATGCCGTGGGCCTTCAACACAGTCCCTGGGGTCGTGACCCACAGGTTGAGAACTGCTGCTCTAGAACATTAACACCTGGCCTCAGCTTTGTTTGTCCTCTGGCATTTCTTTACTTTGCATGCTCTGCAGGTAGCCCCAGTTATACTGAGATCAGTACTCAGCTATCTAAGTTGCCCCAGGATTAAAGGCAAGAGGGCTTTCACATCTCTTGGACTTACTCTGAAGTTTTCAGGATCCACATGCAGCCTGTCACAGTGCAGCTCACTCAGATGAGAAAAAGTACCCTTGAGATCATCCATGTTCTTTATAGCTTCTCCCAAGGAACCCAGAACCTTCTTGCCATGGGCCTTGACCTTCGGGTTGCCCATGATGGCAGAGGCAGAGGACAGGTTTCCAAAGGTGTCAAAGAATCTCTGGGTCCATGGATAGACAACCAGGAGTCTATGAGATAGAACAACAGCAACTAGAAGCTCAGAAGTTGTCAGTAAACACAAGAAGTATTCTGCATTTCTTCTAGGCATAGGTTCATTCCTTCCCTCCCTTGTCTTGCCCCCTGCCCCAGAGCATACCTTCCCAGAGCTTCTCCTCCATCCTCTTCCACATTCACTTTACCCCACAGGCTTGTGATAATAGCCTTCTCTTCAGCTGTAAAATGAACCATGGTGTCTGGATTTGGAGCTTGCCAATAATCTCAGATGTTGTAGAAGCAAGTATGTGCAGCTACTAGAAAGTGCTTCCTTTTATTTCTCTATCCCTGGCCCCCTGGCCCCCTGGCCCCTTGCCTCACATGGTGCTCTGAGGCTATTGGTCAAGGTTACTTGGTCAAGCCTATTGGTCAAGGCAAGGGTGGTCAACACAGGGGTGTGGTTTAGAGAGGGAAGGGTTCAGACAGACGTTTGCATTGAGATAGTGTGAGGAAGGGGCCCCCAAGAGGACTCTGCTGCTTAGGTTTTTTAATAGTCTTTGTCCTATTTCAATTCAATTATTCCAACTTTTTTCCTCATTCATTCTTTCCTTCAGCTAGTTTCCTTCTCCTCCCACAATAGAATATTCTAGGACTTCAGCTCCAGCCTTTTATATTCTTGTCTCTAGATCCA
Organism: Loris lydekkerianus; assembly: GCA_963574355.1. Taxonomy (NCBI): domain Eukaryota; kingdom Metazoa; phylum Chordata; class Mammalia; order Primates; family Lorisidae; genus Loris; species Loris lydekkerianus. The sequence continues at coordinate 24,624 of CAUYPK010027869.1, forward strand.
TATTAAAGCTAAAGTAAGAAAAATATTTGAAAATTCAGGTATTGTGAGATTCTTTTTAGGCATGAGTCTAGAATCTCTGGTGGAAGAAGTGTAAGTCTCATTTAGTAGGAGTGATTTCCAAGTGACAAATGCTATACTGATCTTTGAATACACTCCCTGTGAATTTGGGCCATGGTCTCTCCAATTCATAATAATCTGGGGGAAAGTAATTCCCATAAAGTGACAGTTTCAGTGCAGGAATATATTAATGTTAGATAATATAGCAGCAGTTCTCAACCTGTGGGTCGTGACCCACAGGAACTGTATCAAAGGGCATTAGGAAGGTTGAGGACCACTGTAATATAGTATAAGGCTAAACTCTTACCTCAGTATCTACTTACCTATACCTATTTGAAATAAAGCTTGTATATTTTATCTGAGACAAGGTATTTGTCTTCTTGTCTGTGTATGTATCTAGGCACCAAATGATGGGCATTTCTCACTGGATCAGATTATGTGCTGGCTAGAGACCCAGGGTTTTGCAACACTTACATGCTCAATGAAGACAATGGTGAAAGATTCCTTGGTAAGTAATACATTTGAATTAATTATCTTGATTAATGCTAGGTCATTTTTTAGACAGTTTTATTTCAAGATATAACACGAGAAAGCACTTCTTTTCTTCCTCTTATGTGTTTGTATAACAAAAGAACTCCAAAGAATCAGGGACTATCTTCATTGAGTAATAGTCTACACATGATTATAGCTGGGACATTACTGTACTGTAGACACATTTTCCTCTCGCTTAGTGCTGTTTTGACGTGGCACTCTTAATATGTCAGGGAAAGTTCACACTTCTTTATGTAGGTATTTACTGAATATCTCTGAAAGTTTTTCATTATATTATACCTTGCTAGATACTTGAAGCTTTGGAAGTCTGGCTTGATTATTTGCCCTTAAATTTGAAACTGATGATCATATCAAAAAAGTAGTCTCCTGTGCATTTTACTAAAAGGGAGTTCTAGCTTAAAATTTTTTTATCCCTAATCAATTATGTTGACTAAAATTTTAATATAGGTGAAAAACTTTTAGTCTTTATGATCTCTTATAAAGACTGTATCTGTTCATTAATGAAGATGGTTGAAAAGACAGAAGGTGAGACTTATCAAGATATTAATATTGATTTTCCAATGACAGCAATAATAATTTCTCCCAACCTAAAGTTGAGTGGGACAGATTTTTATTGGTATGGAGGTATAGTGTACAGAGCCTGAGGGGAACCAAAATTAGAGTCTTTTTGAGATACAACCATGAGATAAATGTATACAGATCTTTGAGTTCAGGTTGCAGAGTCTGGACTTGGAAGATGATCAGAGGCTGATGTCTAAGCCTACTAATTCTTTAAGAATGAAATAACTTTTAATTGCTCTTCCTCAGACTAAGGAATATCTGTGAACATTCATGTCTTCAAACAACTTCCCCAGTTTTCCAAAAACCTAAAAAGTGATCCAAAAATCATTTGTAACCACTTTTTTTCTCTTATGCTTTTGAAATAATACCTTCTAAATGCTCCTTCTTCATAATTGTCTTGCCCTTCCATTTTCTTCATGTCATTGCCTCTGACCTTGCCTAGATCCTCACCTGTAAAGCTGTTTCTTTACAGAAACTGTCCTATGTGTTTTTAAATATTCATTCCCATGTTTTTTCAAACTTTCCTTCAACGACTATTTGTGCAATAACTGTCATAATTGGTCTGCATATTAGGGACTTAAGATAAATGAATCAGGAAATAAAATCTTTCTCTGAAGATTTGTCATCACAACAAGTAAACTAATAAACAAATTAATCTTATATATTATTATTTACTAAGAAAATAATATATGGACTTGATAAGAGTGGAGCGTGATGATATCCAGAATGATCTCAGTAAAGACATAGTATTTGAACTGGAGCCAGAATGTCAGGGAAGATATTGAGAAAGAATATTTAAAGTAGAAAATTCAAAACTCTGAAGCAGAAGAAAACAAACTCTTGGTTTGCTACTAAGATAAACAATGGAATAATGAGGTTGATAGGCAAATAGTAAAGTGGAAAATAGCAAAAGATACCGTTGCAAGGAAGCATAGGCATAATGACATTAACTTGCCTTCAGTGGTAGTGAGTAAAACCCCTACTGGATTTTAATTTTGCTAATAACAAAATCTCTAAGCTCTCTGTGCACTTAGATTACTATTCCAAGAATAAATTGTTTATCACAATACTATTCTGTTTAGGCATTTTTATTGGTCATGAACAAGAATTAGCTATTCATTCATATATTAAAAAAAAAACTTTTGTCATCCTGATCTAAATATGCACGTTTTCATGATGAATTTATTTGTAATTAAATTATCTTGGAATGGCAACATCTAGTTCTAGGTATACCTTCCTGAGGTGTTCTCCAGCACTCCATTACCACTACCCTTGACCCTTTGAAACCAAGAGCTGGGATAATACAGAATATTAGTTTAGGACAAAAACAAGAAAAAGACACTGACTGTTGGAATGTGCACATTCCTTTATTTTTTGTTGCTTTTGTTTATTTGCTGTTGAGTTACTCGAGCTCCCTATCTATTCTAGATATAAATACCTTGTCAAATTAATAGTTTTGAAATATTTTCTCCCATCCAATACATTGTCTCTTATATCTGTTGGTTGTTTTCTCTTCTATGCAGAAACTTCTAAGTTTAATATAGTCCCACTTGTCTACTTTTGTTTTCTGTTTCCTACAACTTTGAGATCTTAATCATAAAATCCATGCCTAGACCTAGGTAAGGGATCTGAATAGACATTTCTCAAAAGAGGACATACAAATGGCCAATAGGCATATGGAAGAATATTTATGACATCACTAATCATCAAGAAAATGCAAATCAAACCCACAGTGTGATATCACTTTACCCCAGTTAGAATGGCTATTATCAAAAAGGCAAAAAATATTGGATGTTGGTGTGGATGCAGAGAAAAGGGAACTCTTCCATATTGTTGGTGGGAATGCAAATTACTATGGCTATTGTGGAAAACAATGTGGAGATTTCTCAAATAAACTAAACAAGAGGTACCATATGGTTCAGTAATCTTACTACTGAATATTTATCCAGTGAAAAATAAACCATTATATAAGGGGCTACAAACACCCTTATATTTATTGCAACACTATTCACAATAGCAAAGATATGGAATCAATTCATCAGTGGATGAATGCATAAAAAAATGTAATATATTTATTTACAAAATGGCATACTATTATTTATTTAGAAAATAGCATACTATTTAGCTACAAAAAAGAATTAAATCTTGTAATTTTAAGCAGCATGAATGGAATTAGAGGTCATTTTTCTAAGTGAAATAAGCCCTACTTAGACAAATATTACATGCTCTAATTCATATGTAGGAGCTAAATTAAGTTGATTCAAAGACGTAGAGAGTAAAATGATTGCTATTATATCCTGAGAAAAATATGAGCGATGTTGAGAAATGTGTGTAATGGGAGATGAAAAAAATGTTTTTTAATGGGCATAAACATTCAGTTAGATAAAAGGAATAAATTATAATGCCTGATAGTTCAGTAGGGTGACTAAAGTTAACAATGCTTTATGCATTTCTCACTAGATAGTAGTGAGAACCTGAAATGTTTTCAACACACCGAAATGGCAAATGCTCAAGGTGATAAATATTTTAATACACTGACTTGAATATTATACTTTGCATAGATGAAACAAAATATCACATGTACGATATAAATTTGTATGGATGTTATGCATTAAGAAAAAAATGCACATTGGTCTTATCTGTTGACTGACAATAATTAGTGAATAAAAAACCACTGTTTCTCTGTTTAGAAGCATATTGGAAACTTATAGATCTCATAGAGAAAAGTACTATTGATAGCCTACAACTACAATAATGATTGGTCTTTCATCTCTGTTGTGGAGATATAAAGCCAAATTAAAAAATAATTTACAGGACAAACTTTTTTTTATGTTTTTTTTTTGAGACAGAGTCTCACTATGTTGCCCTTGGTAGGGTGCCATGGTGTCACAGCTCACAGCAATCTCAAACTCTTGGGCTTAAGGGATTCTCTTGCCTCAGCCTCCCAAGTAGCTGGGACTACAGGTGCCCACCACAACACCTAGCAATACAGGACAAATTTTAATCAAAGTCAAATGGCAATGAAATGCCTAATAGAGTAATCCAAGTTTTATTTTCCAAGATATAGCAGTCTAACTTGGTGTAAAGGTCTCAAGCCTTATTATGAAGGACTCAGGAACTAAAGGTCAGGACTCCCTGAGCAAACTAGCACTCATTCAAAAGTGAGTCAGTTAATACCCCTCCTCCTGAGGGTTCTAGTTCATTGCATGGCCTCCTTTGCTATGTTCACCCTGTCTGGGAGCTTTCAGTTATCCACATCCTCCTCCTTGCTTTTCATCTGTCCTAGCCAATCAGATACCACATCTTCCTCATTCTACCTTTGTCCGTCATTCACATTTTGCAGATCTCACTGCTCCTCCTGGGGTTCAACTATTATATCTGTTCTCTTGAATCGTCATCCATATCTATTCTCTGCAAATGTAAATTCATTTTGACCTTACAAGCAGATTGCTTTCCCTCAAAATCTTATTCCATGAGTCACTTAAAATCTTAAGAATTGTTATTGTTGCTCTTGCCAACAGCGTACTGCAATCTTATATTTTTTATATTTTTGGATTACTCTATTAGGCATTTCATTGCCCTTACTCATTGATTAAAATTGTAAGACCTGCACTATCTGGTCTTTCTGTATACTCTACCCATGTCTTACTCTCCCCTCTACTTCCAGAGACCTGGTTTCATGCAAATCACTAAGCCCCATTGGCTAGTTTTAGATTATGAAACTTTGTTAGTATTTTATGGCCTGCATGAAGTGGTTATCATTACTTTCAAAAAAGTTCCCACCATATCCTAATTCTAACTTTATCTTAGAACATGTTATGTTCTGTCAGAAAGTAATGCACAATGATTTCAAGTGTCATAGGTTTGGCTCCTCATAGAGATAATGTAATCCTATGGAAAATTAGACTATTGTTGACTCAAGGAGACTTTTTATGGAAACATACAATCTATTATTCAACTCATCCTCTTATCTCCATATCAAGCTAACTGTATAATAGATAAATGTACCATAGATAAATTAAAATTAAAGTACCTAACCCTAGTCTAGATCTGGGATCCCTACAGAGCATTGTTTTTAATAATGAAATTTGATGTATATTGCACATCTGCTTTCTCAGTTACCACTTACCCCCTCCTTTCTACTCCTGTGCAGTAAGTTTTTGCCCACACTTTCCACATGTGCCTACCCACTTATCTAATGCTTTTTCTTGTCTAATAAAACCTCTACCCCATCTTGGCATCCTCCCTGGGCCTGTAGAATCCTTCTATAACATCCACCTTCTTTTGGTGAATCCCCACACACTTTTTAAAGCTGCTTTTGCTTTCCTCAGCCCATAAACCCTTTTTTTCTTTAACATACAAGGAAAAGACAGAGAAGATAAAGTTGTGATTTTTTTTATTATTATTTACTGAATAGAAAGTAGTTCATTAAACAGAAGCTATGCTTTCAAGGGCAGACCAGTCCCCATGTTCAGAAGGAGGATGTCAGGGACACACAGAGGGACACTGGCAAACTGGAGAAAGATCTCAGTGGTACTTGTGGGCCAGAGCAGTGGCAACACCAGACACTAGCTTCTGCCAGGCAGACTGCACATCAGGAGTGAATTCCTTGCCAAAATGAGTAGCCAGAATAATCACCATCACATTTCCTAGGAGCTGTTAGTGAAAGACAAAATGAAAGACTGAATGGCATGTTGAGTAAAAGTTTTCAAAAAGAATTTGTAGGGAAAAAAAGTGGCTTCTTATACTCCCTGACAACCCTGACCTCAAACTGCTCCAAGAACTGTGCCTATCCAATAAGTTTAGATAAACATAGGCCTAATTTATTTTGTTTTCTTTTTTAACCTTATATTCAATACCTTGGTTACCTATATCCTCACTCTTTGTCCCTATTTCACCATTTTATTTGCCTCCCTTTCTCCCTTTCTTATTATTATTTCTGTAAATATCATATTTCAATGCTTCAAGAGTTCTCAGTGGGAGTTTAAAATCTCCAACCAATGTACTAACAAGCCTCCGTTTCATCACAATACTGACAGAGACTTGCAGTATTTTTCTTTGAGAAAATCTATCTTTGAAATTTTCAACAAAATCTTTTCCTAACCTTGGATTATCAAGACCCACATAAAATAAGACATTTGTCATTCCTTGAGACAGTCCTTCATCTACAAAAAGCCAAATGCATTTCTCTTTGCAGAGGACTGCTATTATATAATATTATTCTCCAGGATAAAACCATCCAGTTCTGACAAAATGTTCCTGAAAAGTGGTAAGAAAATTCAGCCTGTTAGTATCTCTTTACTGTCCCTCATTCTGAATCAAGTTGGTCTTGCTTATTCCCACTGGAAATCTATCTTTCTAAGACCAAACTGGACCTATGTTTTCTGAAGTCTTTGTTGATCCTTCTAATCATAGTCTAACCTTCCATTATTGTCTCTAAGTAAAAGCCAAAAAGAGCATGGAGGCATTTCCTGAACTTACCTTGAAGTTCTCAGGATCCACGTGCAGCTTGTCACAGTGCAGCTCACTCAGCTTAGCAAAGGTGCCCTTGAGGTTGTCCATGTTTTTGACAGCTTCTCCAAAGGAGGTCAGCACCTTCTTGCCATGGGCCTTGACCTTGGGGTTGCCCATGATGGCAGAGGCAGAGGACAGGTTTCCAAAGGTGTCAAAGAATCTCTGGGTCCACGGATAGACAACGAGGAGCCTAAGATACATCACCATAACAGGTGGAAAATTAGTGATACTCAAAATCTTTAGGACTTTCCTGGTCAGTTTGCCAGGGTTATATTCCCCTTTATTCGCATGCACTGAGAGCCAGTGTTTACCTGCCCAAGGCTTCACCTCCAGCTTCTTCTATATTCACCTTTCCCCACAGGCTCGTGATGGTAGCCTTTTCCTCAGCAGTAAAATACACCATGGTGTCAAGTCTGGGAACTTGCTGGTGATCACAACTGTGTCCGAAACAGGTATATGCTGCTGATTTTCTATGAGGCCTTTTATCCTCCACTGCCAAAGTTCTGGCCCTTTGTTCTCCATGGTAGTCAGAAGTCATTGGTCAAGGCTAAGCTCTGTCCCTCAGGGGTGGAGCCAGGTCAAGAGAGGGTCAGCAGTGAAGTAGGTACACATTGAGATAATGTGTGGAGAATGCTGAGATCTTTCTTTCCTCCTCCTCCATGTACAGCACAATTTTTCATTCATTCCCTTTTTTCAGTCTCTTCTCTTCCCACATCACCTTCCAAAATAACAAACATCTCTCTCATTCCCCCTTTTCCAAGAAAGTCTCATAAAAAGGAACTAGGCCTTAGGTAGGAAAAAAGCTTCAGCCAAAATGAGTTTAATATTTGGGTTAAGGATGGTGACAATGACAAGGACAGGCCGGGCCAAGGACTAAAAAGAGTAAGCTGTTGACATGGAGTTTCATCCAGTTCTAGCACTCTTGATGACTGACTTATAATCAAACCTCTGGATCTTAGTTTTTCTAGGGAGATAAAAACCATACATGGTCCCTTCTTGAAATTGAACATAGTAAAAATTTTACCCCGATATTAAAACCTTAATTCCAAAGTGTAATACTAAGACCTGGTTCCTTGGGAGGCTAGAAAGAACAAGATTACACCTCATGCTTCCAGGGAACACTTTCTCTTTCCATTTATCTGTGACTATAGAGGAAATTGGCCACTTTGGGGATATTTCCCTGAGCCATCTTTGTGCTTATCTGTCTTGCCTATACTTCTCACCTGTGATACAGCTGAGAAATGTAAAATTATTTAAAACCAGGATTTGTGATCAAACTCAGAAACAAGTATATTGATGTGTTAATCAGATGAAGAGTCAGGTTAAATTTAGTGTTTGCTCTAGCCACAGGGGCCAGAGACTTCAAATTCCTTTAGTGCCTTGTTTTTGATGTCCATTTTGTAATGACTTGTTAGCTCTTTATATGTTGAAAGGAAAACTGGAGCTTATATTGATTTTTCAGTTCCATCCGTGTGCAGGAAGAATATTCTCTGTGCTGTATTTTTTTTTTTTTTTTTTTTTTTTTGCAGTTTTTTGGCCAGGGCTGGGTTTGAACCCGCCACCTCCAGCATATGGGGCCAACGCCCTACTCCTTTGAGCCATAGGAGCCTCTCTGTGCTATATCTTTTAATCTGCACCTAGGTATATAACTGTCATTACCCTTATTTTTTTCAACTATGAAAACAAGGTACAGAAATTGTGTAACCGTCGAAATGGCATAATCAATGATTAGGGGGAAATGCAACCAGGAATGCACAAATTCCAGCTTTGTTAATTCTAAAAAAAGTTCTACTACATCACTATAATCTAGTGAGCTCTGCCCAGTTCCTGTTCTGGCTAGTTCCCCATCTATTTCTATCTTTTCTTTTCTCTGGTGCTCTATTGGCCCCTTCCAGACCTGGGAATTTCTTTTCCCACAATTTCTTGCATTTTGATGGCCCAGAAGCTTTTGGCTCTTTTACTCAGCCATTTGGCTTCTGCCTTCCCAGTCTAGTGCCCTAGGGGGTCTCCATATATTCCATGTTTACTGAGAACTCTTATCTATAACCCTACCTTGGCATTTATTATCTTTTCTTAAAAGTGTGATAAAAAACACGTCTAACACATGAAAATATTTTGTCTTTCTCTTATGATTCTGGAAATCCTTACCTGATTTTAATGTCTCTCTCCAAATTCATAGTATTTCAGGCCAATAAATTTCTTTACCACTTTCTTTTAGGTTTTAATTAAGAATATCTTTCTGGGGCCAAGAGCAGTAGCTCACACCTGCAATCCCAGCACTTGGGAGACCAAGATGGGTGGATTTTGTCTGCGCTCACAGGTTTGAGACCAGCCTGAGCAAGAGCAAGATAGGGTCTCAAAAAAAAAAAGAAAAGAAAAAAGCTGGGCACCTGTATTCCTACCTACTCGGGAGGCTGAGGCAAGAGAAGCACTTGAGCGCAAGAGTCTGAGGTTGCTGTAAGCTCTGAAACTATAGCACTCCACTGAGGGCAACAAAGTGACTCTATTAAAAAAAAAAAAAAAAAAAAAAAGAATATCTTTCTGGGCATACAATCTAAACAATAGCCAATATAGACATAATCAGGAATTCCTAAACTTTTTATATAGCATGGACTGCTTTGGCAGACTGTATAACTACTAAAAATAATATGGGTTTTATTTATATAAAATAATATAAATAGTATTGCTATGGAGGTGAGTTATATTAAAAAACAGTTATCAAATATCAAAACATCAAATTTACAGCATAGTATTATATATGCTTCTTTAAGTATTGATACAAATAAATGTTATTTAAAAACATCTGTGGCTCGAAGCTCATAGCTCAGTGATAGGGCACTGACCACATACACCGAGGCTGGTGGGTTTGAGCCTGGCCCAGGCCAGCTAAACAACAATGACAATTGCAACCACGAAATAGCCGCATGTTGTGATGGGCACCTGTAGTTCCAGCTACTTGAGAGGCTGAGGCAAGAGAATCGCTTAAGCACAAGAGTTTGAGGTTGCTGTGAGCTGTGATGCCACAGCATTCTATGGAGGGCGACACGGCAAGACTCTGTCTCAAAAAAAAAAAAAAAAAAATTAATAAAAGAAAATAAAACATCTGTAACACTGTAATGTAATATGAAAACATCTTATTTCTCTCTATAAACATGTCAGAGGAACTGCTGATATTAAACCAGTTTGTGATTTATATTCAAAAGGGAAGGAAATGCTAAGTTTCATTTAAAGTTAGTGAAAATAAAGAGGGATTATTTTTCCCATAAAATTTCACTATTTCCTTTAGTGTTCTGAGGACCCCAGATGAAGACTTCATGGGCTAGAATCTATAGCTGAGGTGGACAGGATGCTAGGTTGGGAGAGAAGGTGTTTGATCATTGAAGCAGAAGACTAATGAATAGTCAAGAACCATCTGACTACTCAGGGAAGAGCAGTTCTCAAGTTAAGAGTTTATTAATCTATGTAGACGGCACTCTAGCTTTTCAAGGAAAATTTGTTTTGGATCTATTTTGTAAAGGCAGTGACGTTCATCAGGACTTAGAAGAGAATCAGACATTGCCAAAGTCCAGGGGTTAAAGACTAGGTCTCTCAAGGCCATGAGTTTGGGGGAATGTCCCTCCCTAAAATTGACCCTAGAGTGTGGACACCAGTCTTCTCTGATATTGAGAGTATATAAGAGAAGGGGGTTGATCTTCCTCTTCCTCCCTCAGATACAATTACAGGGCCGGTCTATATCCCTCTATTCACGGCCGATAGTACCTGTACAGACCTGACTAGACTCCAGAGACCAGGCCCATCTCATGTTCCCATATGGCTAAAAGTTGTGGAGAAGAGATTTAAGAAGGCTTACAGGGTTTAAACACAGCAGGTCTGTGCTATGAATTCTGGTTCTGAAGTCAGGTAACCTTGGGAAGTCTCATTATTGCTTAGGTCCTTGTTGGTTCAAGCTAAATCACCTCAGTTGCTCATTTTTAAGCACTTCAATTTTCTTTTCCTAAGAAATACCATGAACAAGTAATCATTATCTCCATTTCTAGATGAAAAGCCCAAAATTTAGACAAGGAAATGACAAGGTTATGCAAGAGAGGTCAGAAAAAGTTATCAGTAAGAATATTCCCTTATTGCCTATATAATTAAAAATTAATAAAATAAAAACTATGTTTGTCTTAATACATTTAAATAAAAAGGATTTTTTAAAAAGAACCTTTCAAATTTCATAATGATCAGTTCCTGCCTCCAAAAAGTTCTTATAGCATTTGCACTTTTGTACGTTCTGTGAAGGATTTTTAACATAAGAGGTCTCTTTTCAACAGGAAAAAATTCAATGGTTTTTAAAATCTTTTTAGCTCATTTACAAAATTTATTTAATTTGAGGAATCAACTATTGCATTGTCCTTAGGAACTATTAGTATAAGACTTCTATAAGTTAGATCATGGTAGTTAAAGTAGGCTCTTTACTGTATGCTTTTCATAGCATTTTTTTTAGAAAAAAATTTACTTCAATGACCATTCTTTACCACAAATAAGTTCTTTTGTTTTTAATTTTAAAATAGAAAAATTATGAACAAGGTTTGTAAAACATTGAAGCCAAAATCTTCTTAGAATTCTTAGTGAAAAAAAGCCAGGCACAGTGACTCACACCTGTAAACCTAGCACTCTGAATGCTGAGGCAGGCAGATCACTTGAGCTCAAGAGTTCGACAACAGCTTGGACAAGAAGGCGACCCTGTTTCTACTAAAATATATAAAAAAAAAATTGGCTGAGTGTTGTGGCAGGTGTGTCTAGTCCCAGCTACTTGGGGGGTTAAGGCAAGAGTATCTCTAGAATCCAAGCGTTTGAGGATGCTATGAGCTATGACACCACCATACTCTACGGAGGGTTACAAAGTGAGACCCAAAGTGAGAAAAAAAAAAAAAAATAGATTCTTGATTTCAGAGGCTGTAAAAGTTATTCTGCTCACATTAAATTCCCATTATGTCTAAATTTATATTCTCAGAACAGTTCTATTAGGTTTTGCATTAGCTGAAAATGACATGGACACCATGAGTAACACAAGCTGTTCTGGTGGCTGCTAGGCAGGAAGCCTGGGAACATCTCCCAACTCCTTGAGTGACTGTAAATAATGAGTGAATAAAACACAACTTGAGGTCACAAAATACTGCTGACTGGCCTCTGTGCACTGGCCTTTGCCTCTCCCCTCACACAGGCTGCAGGTGAGTCTAACCCAGAGCTCATTGTCAGAGTGCCTTTCTCCCTTGACAGGTAATAGCACAGACATGGAGTATTCAACTGACCCCTTAGATTCTACACCATTCCTAAAGCACAGCCTGAGATTCCTCACTTTCTTGTATGATCACCTAAAGGTTAAAACTTGACTCTGACAACTTAGAATAGTCATAAATATCCCATTTTTCTCTTAAATATAGCTTTACTTTCTTCGTTTCTTTAACTTTTTCTGATCTTGAGTAAAGTTGTCTTCATTTATTTTCATGATTAAAACTCAGAGAAATTCTTATTTTTTGTTTATGTTAAATAGTATTTATTTCCATGTATCATATGAAATAAGAACAACATAGAAACACTCTGAAATGATTAAGAGAAATGCACTTTTCAATTTTCCTTTTCTTCAGTTTACTGAACCATCTTAATTTATTGGCTCATATCTCATTGCTATTACCCAAGACTTAAATCACATAATAAATAACAAATATCATTCAAATGTAGTACCTCTGAAACATTCATGAGCCCAATATTTGAATAATTTCTGCATAGGGCTGATTCAAATGGGAGCTATTATAAGTGCAGGAATTAGAATTTTATATCCAGAAATGATGGAGATCGATTATATGCCACAATTCCACCTCTGCTGTTAGAAAATTGAGAACCTTCAATTTCACCCTGGGCATGTGGTGGGATATCACCTAATTGCACATTGCAAGGGTGTATAGCACACACCCATAATGAGGGGCTCTTTTACAACTGGAAATTTACCCTGGAAGTGAAAATGATGTACTCTAAAAATTTGTGCCCTTGTATTAATTTGAAATAAAAAAATAAAATAATAAATGAAAACTGAGAAGTTACTGACTTGGTGCTTTTTAAATTTTCAGTTAAAACAAAGTGAATGAATAGTTCTTCCCTAGGTATGCTGTCTTTAGTACTTTGAGCATTTAGTGTTGAAGCTATAGCACACAATGTTTCCTGAATAAAAGACTAAATGGGGAGGATAAAACTGAGGATTGGCGTCCAAGCAGGGCTAAATGAAAGTATCAGTAATTGTAGTTAGACCCTCTCCATTAGCAACGTTGTCAGCCACAGGAATTATGAGCAACCAGGAGCTTTTGTTTTGTTCATTGAGGATGAGGATGCTTAAGGATGACTGTCTCTCTAAAATCCCTCTAAAAGCCCTTGATATGTTTAGCCCCAAAGGGTTTTATTCTGAAAGCCATGATCTGAATCCCTAGATCACAAAGCCTGAGGCATCCATGAAGGAAACACCTCTTTTTCTGGCTTCCTAGACCAATGTGCTGCTAGAGCTTTTTGTCTGCTCCAACCTCATTCAGATATCAGTCACTGCTTGTATCTGTTTTTTTTTTTGTTGTTGTTGTTTGTTTTTTCTTCAATTTTTCTTTTTGCTTGTTTATTTATGTTTTGTGAGAGATTTGGCAGCTTAATTTTATTTTATTTTGTTTTTTTTTGTTTTTTGTTTAATTTTTAATTGACAGAATCATACAAATCCTGTGTTTTTCTACTAGGAACTTGGGTTGGTGATAGTTGGGCTGGTTCAAGGACTGTGGTTAAAGATAAGTGTTAGGATTACACAGGGCTGTGGCTTGGTAGGGCCACAGTGAGACAGTGAGAGCCAGAACGCTCTCACTGCTACCTTCTCAGTCCCCATCTTTGGTTTGTACATGTGCAGATAAACGGAAGGGTCTGTGTTTGAGGGTACTGCATGTTTAATTGCTCAGAAATGCCTGATGAATGTGTCCTGTGTTTTATATGTCTGTGTTATGCTTATAAATATTCCACTGTCATCTAAATGTGAAGGCTACAGTGACTAGATAACTTACAAGGCTTAGAAAGCAGGGAAATAAAATGCATTCTCCAAAGTAATCTAAGAAAAATAAAAAAAAAAAGTGACTAAAACTCAAAATTGCTTAAAAGAAACAGTGTTAAGACACTTATATTCTGCATTTAGTAAATTTCACATGTACCTTTGTAAGAAGCACCATAGGTGTGGTCTTAATACAATAACTAAGAAAATACTATGAAGGCTATGTTAACTAGCCTATAATGAAAATATTTCAAATTGTATATAAAAGCAGCACATTGTACTCCACAATTGCATTAATGTACACAGCTATGATTTAATAAGAAAAAAAAGAAACAGAATGACTCCCAAGCCCGAAACTCTTAACTGTAATCTTACAGAATGTTCTCAAGTATAAAGAAAAGTACATTCATCACTATAGAATTGGCCAGACAGGAAAACATAGGAAAAGAAAAGTGCTGCATTGGCTTACAGTTGAGAGATGTTTTGAAGCTCACATAGCACTGGTGCCCAGATGGAGCCTGCCTTCCCAAATCTGACCCAAGAGCTACAGTGTTTTACTTCAGTGGCTTGATCACATTAGGCTACCTGTCTTGGCAGTTTGTTCTCTCCACTTGTACTTGATTAAAAAAAAAAAAAAAAAAAAAAAGAGAGAACAATTAATTGCTCAAATAGTCATGAGCAGTCCAGTTATACAACTCAATATGAATCAATAAACACTCTGATTTCTATTTTAGTTCTTTTTGCCTTTTATTTTGGTCAGAATAAGAATCAAGAGCAAATTTTAGCCTATAAAGCAAAGGATAACCCCCTTGAGCCCCTGCCTAGTTCAGGTGGCCTTAGGACATTCAGCACTTATTTCTCCACTGATTTCTTGGTGTGTGTATCAGGGAGTGTCCTTTTACTTATCCTTGTGTATGTACTGGCTGTCCATGCATCATCCAACACACACAAAAATACAGAAACATTGCCCCTGTTGTTGTGAAGCTGATAGTGGGAAGAGTTTGGCATTAAGTAAATAAGCAAGTGAAATATGTGAAATGTACCAACAGTGTTAAGCTATGGTGGGAAAGAAAACTGAAACGAAGAACAAAGTGTGATTAAGCCCAGGGCAGAAGGGTACTGCTACTTTAAATAGTGCAGTAGGGAAATTCTTACTATAAGGTAACAGTAACACTTGAAAGGATACCTATCCACATGGAACTGTGATTAACTGTTCAAGGCATAGAGAATTGCAAATATAAATATCCTAAAGAGACAACATGCTTGAAATGTTCAGAGAATGTCAATAGGCCAATGTAAGATTAAATTAAGTGAAGGGGAGACTAGATGAGATCATAGAAATTCTAAATTATAGAAGTTGGGACACTAATAATTCCTATATAATAAAGTTGTAAAAAAAAACCTGCCTGCATAAATATATTTATATGTCTGAAAATTCCACATATGTATGCATTAATAGGCATATATATATATATATATATGCCAGTACCTGGAAACACAGGTGTCCCACAGGAAACACAATATATGCATTAATAATTATTAAAAATCATAAATATTTGGCTTTATTATAACTTGTACAGGAAAATAACAGAAGTCTTTAAACAAAGAAGTGACCATATATGACTTAAATTTTTATTTTTATTGATTTTATTTATTTAGGTATTTCAAAATATTAAGAGGGTACAAGTGTTTTAGGTACATGAATCATTTTTATGATACTTGAGTTCTGACAATAGATATGCCAGTCACCCAAATAGTGTTCATAGTACCCATTAGGTTGGTTTATTCCCCTTCCTTCCCCCCTGGTTGCTTTCCTCTGTCATTTGTGTGCCCATTGGTTAGTTCCAATTTAAAAATGAGTGCATGTGATGCTCATTTTTCTATTTTTGAGATACTTACAATGGTCTCCAGTTCCATGCAGATTGTTGCAAAAGTTATTAATCCATTGTTTTTATGGCTGAGTAGTACTCCATGGTGTACATATACCACATTACTCACTGAATTGATGGGCACTTAGGTTGATTCCAGAACTTTGTAATTGTGAATTGTCCTGCAATAAACATTAGATTATGGGTATTTTTGATAAAGTGACTTCCTTTCCTTTGAAAAAATACCTAGGATTGAAATTGTTCTATTGAATGGTAGGTCTACTTTGGTTCTTTGAGGAGCTTTCATATTTTTTCCACAGAGGTCGCATTAATTTGCAGTCCCATCAGGAGTATTTAAGTGTTCCTTTCTCTCTGCATCCATGCCATCATCTACTGTTTTTGGACTTTTTAATAAAAGACATACTAACTGGTGTAAGGTGGTATGTCATTGTGGTTTTAATTAACACTTATCTGATGATTAGTAACATTAAGCATATTTTCATATGGTTATTTGCCATGACCAATGGAAAAGAACAGAGAACCCAGATTTAAAACCATCTACCTACATCCAAATGACCTTAACAAAGCAGACAATAACATACACTGGGAAAAAGAAACCCACTTAATAAGTTTGAAAAATTGGGTAGCCATACATGGAACAGGACTTCTTCCTTTTACTACTCACAAAAATTAATTCAAGATAGATAAAAGACTTACATCTCAGATATGAAACTCTAAGAATTCTAGAGAAAAATGTAGGAAAACCTTCTAGATACTGGCCTATGCAACAAATTTATGGAAAAGACCCCAATGGCAATCATGGCAACAACAAAAATTAATAGGTTGAATTTCATTGAACTAAAAAGGTTTACCACAGCTATGAAAACAATCAACAGAGCAAATAGATAATCTACAGAATGGGAGAAATTTGATGCCAGCTACACATGTGATAAAGAGTTAATTACTAGAACCTATAAAGAACTCAAGAAAATCAGCAAGAAAAAGAAAACCTATTAAGTGTGTGTGTGGGGGGGGAAACATGAACAGAAGCAAAATGACTTGCATTTTTTTTTTTCTTTTGTGGTTTTTGGCCAGGGCTGGGTTTGAACCCACAACCTCCAGCATACAGGGCCAGTGTTCTACTCCTCTGAGCCACAGGAGCTGCCCATGACTTATATTTTATAAAAGATTACTTTGGCTACTATGCTGAGAAAAAAACTGTAGGGCAGGTGATGGGAGCAGAGAGATCAGTTATGAGTCCAGAGCTGTAATTTGGGTGGAGGTGGCAGTAGTTTAGACCGGGGTCATAGCGATGGCAATGATAGCAAAGGGTCAGCTTCCAGATACATTTTTTATGGTAAAGCCAGTAGGATTTTCTGGCAGAGGATATGGGATTGTAGGATATGTGTGTGTGTGTGTGGGGGGGGGGGGCTGTGCAGTGTTTATGTAAACATCTTTGGGTAGATTTTCTCACTGTTTGGATTTATGCTAGACATGAATTATGTAGCCTGCCTCTATTGTTATCATGGACATATACTTGAACCAAAAAGGAAGTTTTAACATAGCAGCAGTAAATCTCTTTGTGTTTCTATCAGAGTCCAGTAGAGTTCACTCACCAATTACAACAAAGTTATGCCAAGGATGTACCATGGTCTGTAATGGATTCTGGGAACCCAAGGCTATCACAGCTCCTGACTTCAGTGAAGCTCAGTGAAGTCCATGAGCCAAAAAGCTCATCTGAAAATTCCTCATGGATTTGTTAAGCTAATTTATCTGCCTCTTTTTTTGAAATTTTTCTTGTTGGCTTGGTATGGTGGCTCAGACCTATAAGACTAGCACTCTGGGAGGCCAAGGCAAGTGGATTCCCTGAGCTCAGGAGTTGGACGCCAGCCTGAGCAAGACCTTGTTTCTAAAAAAAGACAGTCATTGTGGTAGGCATCTTTAGTCCCAGCTACAAGGCAAGAAAATCACTGGAGCCCCAGAGTTTGAGGTTGCTGTGAGCTCTGATGCCAGAGACAGTTATGACTGTATCTCTAAATAAAGAAAGAAATAAAAATAAACAAAAAATTATATTTTCCTTGTGTAATGTCTCAAGTCATTTCATATTTCTGAAACATCTTTTCACCACTATGAAACCCTATAGAAATCAACTTCAAAGTTGTTCTTCTGCAAACCTTCTCTGACGCCTTAACCACTTGTTTTTCTTACCTGAGTACTATGTCTTCCTCTCCTGTTGTTTTTGTTTGTTTGTTTTAATCCCTTTTTTAGTTCCTCACAGTCACTCATATTTGTAAGCCCTGTTATCTATCCTATAGGAATGTTCCTTCTTGCAGGGCCTGAAGTTGCTTATATCTTTCCAATACAAATAGTAACCCAGACTTTTGCATCTCCGGTCACGCAACAGTATATCCTTAAATTGACAGCTTCCCAGCAGCCTCTTTGCTCAGATATGACCCTGCATGTGAGCATGTGAGCATGTGAGCATGTGAGCATAAGAACACAGGTCCTTTGACATCCAGGGGTAAAAATGGCAAACAATATTTATTTCCTTTTCTTCTTTATATTCCTTCCTCTCCTGCTCTTCTCTGAGTCTTCAGAGCTCCATATGAACTAAATGTTTAGCATGTGGGAATCCTAGAAAGGTGGGAACTGAAGAACTCCTTTACCCATCCAGCCCTGGCACATCTTTATACAGATGAATAAACCAAGGTTGTACCTTAGATCGTAAGGCACATGAGAAGGTGTCAGGGAATTCACTAGCATGGGGTCTTATACTACAAACTACTGTGACACTGTTTGATTAATGACTTTATATTTTATAAACTAAAAATACATGCACATGTCCTAACAAAGCAAGATTTTGTTGCTTCTAGTTTTAAGAGGCCACCTTACAAGATGCGTATATATTGCACAATGATTGATTATGCTCTGGTATT
This sequence comes from Loris lydekkerianus, assembly GCA_963574355.1. NCBI lineage: Eukaryota > Metazoa > Chordata > Mammalia > Primates > Lorisidae > Loris > Loris lydekkerianus. The sequence goes on from CAUYPK010027869.1 coordinate 43,166, forward strand.
TGATAAAGACAAACAAAAAAATGAAATCAGGAAATAATATATTCTAGAATATGTTAGCTCTGTCTCAGGGTTCCTCTCTTCTCAAGTTACTGGTCAGGGTGGAGTTTTAGTTAGGCAAGCAGCTTCTCCTTTTCTTGCCATCTGTCTTGTAAGCATCCTGCTGGGAACCCAGATAGCAGACATCACTCAAGGCTTGAAACATCTGGCTACACACCCTAAGCCTCAGCATGACTCAGCATGATTCAGCATTGCTGTGCAAGGGCCTGGTGTATGTCTAGAGGGCTATACAGAACCAGAAATTAGGGGCAGGGCATTGACTCAGCCTAAGTCCAGTAGAATTGTCCATGATTGACCAATGGAAAGGCATGTATCTTGCCCTCGCCCCCCCAAGAGTCCTTGTGAAAAAGAATAGTTCACTATAATACAATATTACCTCATTTTCAATGGGGAGGGGGAAATTAATGTCATTCTCAATGTAGGTTATTTTAAAGGAAAGAGACATGTACCAGAAGATTTAACAAAATAAGGAAATGTAAGCTAGATTTTCAAAGATAAAAATAGATTTTCTTGATATAGAACACTTTTTTAGCTCCCTTTGGGGCAAGGCATATGACATTGGACAAAACACCTTGAGACAGAGTTTAGTATCAGAGGAGCCCTATTAGTGCATGAACAGAGGAGACACTTTCCTCACTCACCACTTCACTCACTCTCCCCTCCTTCTCTATTCTATATCACAAGTTTTATAAGCCTGCTAGGGTCAGGCAGATCACATAAGAGAAGAGGATGCCAGGGAGAGTCTGCAATGAACATGAGCCCATCCTTGATAAAATAAGAAAATCAGCAATTTAGCCAGCCAAATGCTGTCATGAGGGATTTAGGGGGCCCAGTAATCCCAGAAATACCATCTACTTCTATGTGATCTTGAGCAAGTTGCTTAACCTCTCCAAGTCTCTGAAGTATAGGATGATAATATGTCTTAGCCCATAGAATTATGAGGATTAAATAAGTTTATTGTACACAGAGATGGGAACACAGTATATGCTCACTAAGTTTTAGCTGTTATAGTATTTTTTTTTTTTTTTGAGACAGTCTCACTTTGTTGCCCTCAAAAGAGTGCCTTGATGTCAGAGCTCACAGCAACCTCAAACTCTTAGGCTCAAGCAATTTTCTTGCCTCAGCCTCCCAAGTAGCTGGGACTACAGGTGCCTACAAAAATACCTGGCAAATTTTAGAGGTGAGGTCTGATTTTTGCTCAGGCTGGTCTTGAACCCATGACCTCAAGAAATCCACCTGCCTTGGCCTCCCAAAGTGCTAGGATTACAGAGGTGCAGCTGTTATAATATTATAACATGTATATACATATAACTGTTAGGGCTACATGTTATTTTAAATGATAATTGTAAATACAGTTACAGTTATTTTTGATGTGTTTATTGATTTAAATGTTTACAGCAGATTTATGTTTATTTTAAACACAAGTCAGACCTCTCAAAATAATTCCATGGGAGTAGATATTTAGCCAGGCTCTCATTTCACAACTTCTGGTCTACCTTCTTTCTATCTCCGGTCCTCTCAGTTCTTGTCAAAGTGCTATTTCCCCTAGTCTTCCTTTGACCAGTGAGCATTTTCATGGGCAGTGTATGGCCTCTACACTTTGTCTAAGAAGAAAATATAGTAATGGCTGATATTTGAGAAAGAAGAACTGAGAGCTCTAACCTAACAGAGATAACATAGGCACTTCTGTAGAACTGAGGCTCAGTTCTTTGTTACTGCTTGCAGATGAGAAAGACAATGTGAAGCCAAAAATGATTTTAAGGTGGTTAACACAAAGAGAAGGCTCTTGCAGTGGTAAAATTTGGGGTAACTTTTTAAAAACTAGATCCCACAAAGGGAGATGTGGGAATTTGGAGAGTTTCTCCTTGTTTTTTGTGTTCTGGTCACAGTACCGCGGCATTTCTTCTAGCCTGGTTTAGGGTCTGCATTTCTTGACACTAATTAGAATGCGACACAAACTTGAACTACACAAATATTAATGTATGTATCTTTGGAGGGCAGCGATATAACAAACTACTGAAGAGTAAGGGGAGAGACAGTGGGCTATGAAAGGGGAGTAATTAAACAATATGATACATAAACACTCCCTTCCCCAACCAAACTTGCAGTTTGACCAAGAAGTCGAGGGAGGATAGGAGCAGGTATGGGCCTCCAGCTTTCTCAGGGATCTGCCTATAACTTGTCACCTGACAATCTCTATCATCCAAGAATCTCTTTTTATTGTGAGATTGTTTATTTACTTCTTTCTCTCTCAAACTCTCCTTAGCAGATGAAACCATGTTTGAGGAAGTATGATCTACAACTGTGGCTTGAGCCCTGACCTCTGATTTCCAAGGGGTAAGAGTGTCCTCACTTTCAGAATGCAGGGGACAAAAATATCTGTGCCTATTTTCTTTGGTCCGCAGTATATGTTTATGTTGGTGTTTTGCTATAGAAAGAGCACAGCCTCCAATGGTAAGAAAACTGGCCAGTTTTTAGGCCCTATATCCTAATCTCACTATCTGGTGACTCTTTAAACTTGGGCAGGTTAATCTGTTTGACCTTCAATTCCCCACAATGAAAGGGAGGACATAGAATGTAGACAACAGGGGAGTCCAGACCACTTGGGTTCTAATCACAAATTGGGTATTTAATAGCTCAGACCTTCAAAAAATATACCATCTGTGTCTTGATTTCCTTATCAGTAAAAGAGACAATAGTCTACTTCTGTGTATTGGTACGAGAATAAACTGAGTTAATTAACACAATGTACTTAAATTAGATTCTAGCCTATTCTAAGTCCTCAAGAGGTTCTTCATATCAATATTATAATTATAATATGCTCAATAATACATACTTTACAGAACTACCATATTTAAATACCATAGAACAGGATGTGGCATGTACAAAGACTTCGGTAAGTAAAAGTCCCATCTCCTTTTCATTTTCCTCTAGTCAAAATCTATTCTATTCTTGTGTTCCTCATGTGGTCTCTAGTCCCTTCATCATCCTGTTTCTCCCTCTTCTCCTTTGCAGATTCCTAAAAACCCCTTATGTTTTAGAATCTTGCATTATACACACACCTGATGAAGCAATATTTCCTTAGATTGCAGAGTTGCTGACAGTCACTTTTATACATGCCCTGTGGCCTTAGGAGAGGCAGCCATGGGTTCTGGACTTTGTGAGAGGACCCAGGCCATTGCTAAATTAAACATCATATTTTAAGGTTGTCACTGTATCTCTAAGATTGGTAAGACTATTTTCTGGAATTGGCCTTTTTCATTGAGCCTGTTAGACATTAAGGAGTCCACAGCTCTGTCCTGAACTGCTAAGGCCACTATTCCAAAGAGTGTGTTCAGTGTTCATAATACCCTCATATGATAGATACAACTATCTTACTTTGTAGATGACCAGGCTGAACTGAGTGGAGTCATGGCATTTGCCCCTCACTGAGAGGATAGGAAGACAGCTTCATGTTATAGTACAATGAAAAGATGCTGCTGTGCTGTGCCTCCCACCCTTCCCATGTCTACCCCACACTCCTGCTCTATCACCTCCAAGAGTCATGGACTCCACCCAGAGCTGCCAACCTGACCTAACCACTTATCTGTACCCACAGCCCTGTAGTCCTTCTGGGCTTTGATAGCTTGCAGCTAGCCCTGGCCCTACCCTCCCTGCAACCTCTGATAGACACATCTTGCACATCACCATGGGGGCTGGGAGTGCTAAGGTTTGCTGAGTCAATGTTCCCTGAAGTCTAAGCCCTTTTAGAAACTAGTGTCACCAAAGCTATAGTTGCAGGCATTCTCCCTGGCTGCCTCCTTCAGCCACAGCCCAATTCCTCTGCTTTGGCAACCCTTCCATCTGACCCTCCTTGCCCACATATCAAACAGCTTAGGAGCTTTGGGCCTGGGGCTGCCTCTGATGTGTATGACCATAGGCAGAAGTCTTGACACCTCTGAGCTCTGTCTTCTCATCTAAAAATAGGGATCAAAATGGCATCTATTTATAGCATTAATAGGAGGGGTAGGGAAGCAGTAGCTAAATAGAGTAAATTTTAGAATACATTATGTCTCAATAATTACTGGTAGATTTTATAATCCATTAATGCTTTCCGTCAACTCTTACTCATTCCTACCTCTACTCTCCTTTCTTCCTTCTCTGTTACCTTCATTCTCTCCTACCTACAGAGATTCATTTTATTATGGTTTTCTAATGGTTATTTTGGATTTTAGAGTGATATTTGGGAACAAGCCATTAGGAAGTGTGGCATTTCCTAAAGAAGCCATACTTCCCACAGGGGTCATCTCAGTAAAGACTAGGCAGGAGGATCAAGGCCAAGGGCAAGTGCTAAGGGTGAAACACTGGTTTCACTCACTGCTGGTTTTTCCCACTGCTGAAAGCAGGACTGTGGGGACCAGCCTCCAGATGCTGGTTGGACTTCCTTCCAGGGAACTACATTGGAGAAGAGTTTCTGGGCAAAAGTGAGGTGATTCCAACAGGACAGACTTAAGAGAGACTCTCTGGAAGCTTGGGGGAGGCTCCCTGTCTACTGAGGGAAACTTGCCCTGGGTTCTGGGCTCTGTCTTTCTCACATCATGTGGGCTTCTTATTTTAAAAGCTCTAAATTCCACCTGCTGTAGACCTGACTGGGGAAGGAACACTGTGTTTCCATTTCTCCAGGAGTGTTTTTGCTTCTTTCAGAACATGAAACATATCCATTTCATGTTCTGATTTATCCAATAAAGAAGTATGGGGGGAGCCTTTCCTCATGCCTAGGCCCGTGCTCACCACTGTGTATGATGGGGAAACAGAGAAGAAAATGCAATGAAATGGCATAGGGCTACTACTCACAGCTACGAGAGTTTGAGAGTTCATCAAGACCAGCCTTCTGCCTAGGGTGGCCACCCCTTTGGGGATTGATAGTCATGAGTAAAATTACTCTCTCTTCCTTCCTTCCTTCTTTTCCTTTCCCTACCTCCCTCCCTCCCTCCTTTCCTTCCTTCCTTCCTTCATTTCCTTCCTTCCTTCCTTCCTTTCTTCCTTCCTTCCTTCCTTCCCTCTCTACCTCCCTCCCATCCTTCCTTTTTTTGACAGAGTCTTACTCTGTCACCCTGGGTAGAGTGCAGTGGTGTCAGCCTAGCTCACAGCAGCATCAAATTCCTGGACTCAAGTGATCCTCTTGCCTCAGCTTCCCAAGTAGCTGGGACTACAGGTGCCCACAACAATGCCCAACTAGTTTTTCTATTTTTAGTAGAGATGGGGGTCTCACTTTTGTTCAGCTTGGTCATGAATCCTGAGCTTCAGCAATCCACCCACAAAGGCCTCCCAGAGTACTAGGATTACAGCCATGAGCCACCATGCCTGGCTGGAGCCCTTGCTTTTGCTAGACAACACTTACAAAAACCTTACATATATGAAAATAGTTAGGCCCTAAGTTATGGGCCATGCAGTATAACTTGATTCCCTCCCTGTTCCAGAAGATAGCCTTCCTATATTGGAGCATTTATACATTTGTTAAACAAAAATTACATTCATCTTAACAAAAGCTAGAGACCCACCAGGAAGTGAGAGAGCCACGGCCCTGGAATTCACAAAGCCATCATTTAACTGAAGACAGGGATTCATAACCACTACCTCTTCTTCACTTGGTGTAGTCTCTTCTGATTTTAGGGAGTTTATGCTTAAGTTGGGAAAATTAGACTATCATCCAAGAACCAGCTACAGAGAAGTATGATTTTGTAGTCATTCAGGAAGATGTAATGTAAAAATTAAATTGTGCCCTGTGAATAACATAGCCTGGGAGACCCTGAAAGATGTGACCTGGACCTTAAACTTAAACATCTTTGTATTCTCAGCATATAGCATAAAGAGTGACAAGAAGTGGATGTCAGTAAATGTTTACTGGTAATGAGGGAAGAGACACTTAGGACCAAATCTCAATTTTACCACTCACTAGTAGTATTTATTTGTGTGTGTGTGTGTGTATATGTGCACACACGTTTGAGCACAAGCATATTCTTGGGCAAATTGAGGCATAATTTTCTTAATTGTAGTAAAGTGGAGATAATAATAGTATCGAGCTCAAAGAATTCAAAAGTATTAAATGAGATACTTTATGGGAAGCACTTATTATAGTGTCTGACACATAGTAGGCCTTCAACAAGTGTCATTTATTTTGATTATTACTGTTAAAAGCGAATAGACATAATGTGCATAATAAAAGAGCTTTCAAGTGTGGCAAGAATGATTGCAGTTAAACACAATAATAATTGCAAACATTTCTAGAGTATTTAGCACTGCTTTAAAGGCTTTGCATATATTAATTCAATTGATCTGCACAATAATCTTATGAGCATGCTTAAACGTCATTTTACAGATGAAGAAAGTGAGTCATATGGCTAGCAAGAGGTACTGAGTCACCAGCCACTCTGGAAGGTCTTTCTCCAGAGTCTGTGCTCTTACTCTTTACTCCATACTTCCTAAGACTTTAGTAAATCAAAGGATTTAAATTTCTGAAATGAGTTATTGGGGATGGCCATGTGAGAAGGTACCAATTTCTTTTCTAGAGGTAAATAAGAATAAAAAAGAGAGGGGCATCCACCTTTTTTTCACGCATGAACCAGCACACACACACATACACATGTGATACTCAGTGGACCTTGTTGCTAAATTAGAGGACCTGAGGACATCTTGCCAGTTGAGGGGTCTCAGATCTCAAGTTAAGTGACATCCTCAGTCTAGGATCTTGAAGATTTGATCAATAGAAATTCTATGTTGAAAGAAGCACCACTGAGAATTATGTTCTTCAGCATCCTATTTACAGAAGAGGAAACTGAGGCTCAGAGAAGGGTGGAATCTTTCTCAGTATTTTAACTAGCCATGGAAATGGCCAGGCTAGGACTCAAAACTTTTGACTTGTCATCTAATGCATTTAACTGAGCCCCCCTGTAACTAAGCTCATTATAGGAGAAGGAGCAGATGACATCTAAAATATTCTGCGTAGTTTGCATGCATAGCCAGGGCTAGCAGATTTCCCACTTATTCTTTAAAAAATAAATGTATTATTTAAATACATTAATAAACAAATTTTACTCTAGGACTAAAAGGGAGAGGCTCTGGAGCTGGTCCCTCCTGGTCCTGGCTCTGTAGATAATCCTATCAGAGCTTTGACAGGGCCTCTCCCATCTCTGCACTCTGGAGTGAGTCAGCCTAGCACAGAGGCAGAACAAGCTATTGGGAGAGGGAGGAAAGGGCCCATGGCCTATAAACTCAGGTCATGCTATTCTCACCACTAAGGAAAGAAAAAAGAAAAACTCAGAAGTCTATATGTACCCTGCACCTCCTCTTCTATGCCCGGGGCCCAAAGAACTCTCTAAAAGTGTTGGCAAGGTCTTTGCACTAGATGCCATACCATCAAAACCCTCATTTTGATGCACTCACCAGTCATGAATAAAAGTTTCCTCCCAGTTCTGCATGCTTGTCTTTGCATAATATTCAAAAAATTTTTGAGAAATTTATTTTTCAATCTTGTCCTATTATTCCTGCTTCAATGGCTCAGTAGATAAAGTGTGTACTTTTTTTCTCATAAATAGACAGTAGGCTTAATTTCATGACAGCTTTGTTATGTTTTTGTAAATTCAAAATAACCATTAATTATTACTACTGTAAGAAAGTCACATTATTGTGAACAAAAGAGAAAGATATTACAAATCCAAGTAAATAAATAAATACAAGCCATCATCTTTGGGCCTCAACATTCTATTGATAGTATCAATATTGTTAAACTAACAATTCTGAATGAGATCATATATATAAGGTACCCAGTCCTCTGACTGTAACATGGTAAAACAGTAAGGAAATGCATTGCAGACTGTTTTAACGACTAATTCCTGACACTTTCTGAGGGTACTACGTGGTAGACAACTCATTATTAATGTACCAAACTAGTGATTAGAGAAGGGGTAGGATGAAATCAAGACTCAATTGTTACAACTCTAATGGGCTCGAGTCAGGTGCTTAGATCTTTTCAGCTGTGGAAACTGGTTTGAGAGTATATAGTCAAGGGCCCTGGAGATGCTATTAGCTATTTCCTGGTAGGAGCCCCTGTAAAGAACCAGTGGTCCCAACAAGGCAGTGCCTGGCGGTAAGCATTAGCCACAGCATTCACATGTTCTTATACAAAAGTGTCAGGCAAGTCCTTGTCCCCGACCTGGAAGGTATCCAAAAAGTAATTTGTTTACCTTTGGGGTTAAGAGAATCCTTGAGACTTTTAGGGGTGACATACTTTTCTCCTTTGTTGACCAAGATCTGTTGCATTACGATATCAGATGTGGGGAAAAGTGGAGAATTGGTATTCACTCCCTGTTAGCTACTATCCTGCAATCTTTTAGTCCACTAATCTACAAAGCTTATGTTGTGGGTCAAAAAGTGTTTTCAAATCTTTTGACTTTCCTGGACAACAGGGTATAACTTAGGAACTGATAAATTAAATTGAAGCCAAGTACCTCAGCTCTGGAATAGAAAAATTTTAAATAGGATTGGGAGGCAACTATGAAGAAAAGCATTAACTTTATCATCTATCTACACATTCATTCATAAATACAAGCAAAAGAGCTAGAGTGTAGCATAGTATGTAAGTGCTCGGGGATGTGTGTGTGTGTGTGTGTGTGTGTGTGTGTGTGTGTGTGTGTGTTTTGGAAGGAGGAAAGAGGAAGAGGAAGCATTATTCTTCTGCCCCCTTGTGGCCCCTACTGCATCCTGAAAATCTGTATGTGTTGCAACATGCCCATAATAACTAAGGAATAATAATATTAAAAAAGAGTAAAATGTCATGTTTAGAAGGATGATATATAAAATTAGACAAACCACTATTTGTGTTTAGCCTTTAGAACAAATAGATGACATTGGTCAATTTAGAGGTCTTCAGGATGAAATTCAGATAAGAGTATCGGCTTTTAGTGTTTAAATTACAACATAATGATATAATGCTTTAAATAACTTATTATAGTGCTTACTAAAAAATAAGAACCCTTTAAATGTGTATATATAAATATATATTTTTATGTATATATATTTGTTTGTTTATATACAGTACGTATAAATGAAAACACCTTCTCTGTATCAACTAGTCTGAGTTTTACGTATATTATCTCACTCAGCCTTCATTAATACACTATGCAACACGTACTTATCTCCCATTTGCAAGTGAGTAAAGTATAACTCAGAAAATGTAAGAAAACGTTCAATGATTATTTAGCTAGGATATAAATGAGAAATATGTACATATATATATTTATATAATAAAATACTCTAACAATACAGATGCATATAAGCAAAATATTGAATGTTCTCCTGCAGCCCTACCTTCTCAGTCTCATTCCTCTACCTAGAGAAAATCAGCCTTAGTTGTCTGAATATGTAGTATATATAAAATGCTGAAGGCTATATATATATGTGTGTTTTTTGTTTGTTTGTTTGTTTGGCCGGGGCGGGGTTAGAACCCAGCATATGGGGCCGGTGCCTTACTCCTTGAGCCACAGGTGCCACCCCACATATTTTTTTGAGCGCTGAGAGAGAGGGGTGTGAAGGGGGGAAGAAAGGAGGGATAAGGAGATTTAATCATTCGTCTTTCTCTTGAAAAAGCCCTTTCCATTACATTATGTGAAAAATAATGTTGCCATTTCTGCACTTCTGATATAAAGAATAATTGACATTTAAAATAATTTTGAAAGTCTGTGACTCTTTCATAATCCAAAGTGTTGTTTTATTCTATTTTGTCTTACTGATAGGAATGGGGAAGAGGGTGTAGATATTTTCTCAAGAGAGGTACTAGAAGAAAGGGAAACTGGAAGCAGTGCCCAGGTATCCTGTCCCTATAAGGTGAGAGCACCCACCTTTAGTTAAGAGACCCTCCGACTGTTCCCCAGTTGTGGCCCCTCCTAGCGCCACCCATTAGCGCCGTTGGTATCTCCCGCCCTCTAGTGGTTAAAACAGCTTCAGGCTACCTCCCTAAAGAATCCTGCCAGATGTGTCCGAGAATATAATTTACTAATAAAAGTCGAAACAATACTCGGACTGCAGACAATTGGGTTGTTTTTTGTGTTGTTGTTGTTTGTCATTGCGAATATTATTGAAATTCTCTGTTTTTCACTGGTGATAATTCAAGTTATACTGAGTGTGGACAAGAGACGGGGGTAGAAATCAGAGAAGCAGCTGTCCTCAGGCTTACTAGCCTATACTGAAACCACTAAAGCATAGTGACCCAGACGGTGGGTTTACAGATGATTTTCACAAAGAATGAAATGATTTAACTCTTGTTCATATCAGTGCCAAATAAACAATAATGATAAATACATGCCATATTATGAAGAATAACATTAGTGTAAATCCCTGCCAACTATTAATCCAGTCATAAGCACAGACTGAGCGGATCATGTCCAGATGGAGTCAGAAGAGTCCATTTTAAAGTGAAATATACGGAAAGAATATTTTATCTCAGTCTTCCTCTGACTAGCACAGGAAGGGGAGAAAACTCTCCTTATTTGTACCACATGTTATTTTTGTGGATACATTGGATTATATTCCACATAATCTTGAATAAAATAGTTCAGCTATCCAAGTAACCTATGTGTCCGTCTCTTCATTTGTATATTAGGACTTGTAATAAAAAGTAACTCAGGAAATTTTTGTGGGAATTAGTTAAAAGTATGAGGTTCTCAGGACACTCACTATCAATAGTAAGACCTGTTTTGAACGATTTTATTCTATTATTATTTACCCTGGACTCAGGTGAGGGTTCAGATTCTATGTCTATACTGTTCAAAGCACTGTAGATAAATATCTATGAATTCCCCATCTAATTATGCAGTGAAATATTATTATTCCTATTATAATTTACTTTGCAAGTTTTGTTTCCTGTTCCTTATTCTGTCAGCAATACTTTTGGATCAAGCTGTTGAACAGTTATAACATTTAACAATGATGAAAGGGGCTAGGGTGGGCTGTCAGAGGGGTCAAGACTCAGCAATAAGGCAAGTAAATAAGAAGCCAGGTGAAGGGAGAAGTTGGGAGGGTATGTCATGAAGGATTGTTCATGAGAAGAACAGAGAATAAAGAATAATAATGTAACTTGGACATGCCAAGACATGAAGGATTTCCATAACATGTGTGAATAAGACACCTAGAAAGATCTGGCATTTAAAATTTGTGTGTTAAATAGTTACAGCTGAGAGAAATGTCTCAGGAATCGACAGTAGAGAGGAGTGGTAAAAATGAAACAAGAGTGGAGATTAACATTGATCAATTGAAAATTATTGGGAAATTGTTGAAGAGCAGTTACCTCTTTGTAATGAAGCATCCATCTAAGGAATGCTATTCAAAAAAAAATTATTGAGAAATACAACATCTCAGCTAAGTACTAAAGGCGGAGTGAGAAAAAGATGATCTCAAAAAATTATGTATTATATAATTTTTGTTCAATTTTTCTTAAAAAGACAAAATTACAGTGAGAGAAACAAATGAGTGGTTGCCAGAGGTTAGGAGCAAGGTGTGTGACTATAGGGTAATACGATGGAGTCAAAGTGATGGAATGTACTGTATTCCGAATATGTCAGTTTTACAATATGCTAGTTAAGGGAGAGAAAAAACAAACCAGGTTAGTTACCAATATCCTGTTTTATAGAAGGATAAATAGAAATCTGAAGAATATTCTGTGGTTAGAGAGACGTGAAACTCCACACGCACGTGCACACACATGTAAGCACAGGCATGTCCCTGCCCACAATCTACCAACAAAGAAGACAGAGAAAACAGAACCCAAAGAAGAAAGCCTTTTGGAGGTTTATCAAAATGTTCAAAAACACAGGGCTAAAGATTTTTCTCCTATTTCAGACAAAAAGAAAAGGAAAGAAATTAAAACCTATGTCTTCATTATCATTTTTAAGTTATTAAGTATCTAAAATCACCACCTCACATTTCGAAGTCAGCGTTGTTAAATAAGTGCCAAATTCTGTGTTTATAAATAGTATATTTGAAAATTGCAGATGACATATACATGCATACACAAACACACATGCACACACAATGCAAAACTTGTATACATATTTCAAGAAATAAAAGGATGGTATTAAAACTCTAATACTCAAATTGCATTGACTTCCACTATTATGAAATACAATATGTATGATAGCAAATGTTACTGATATATGTTGAATATTACCATATATATGTGTATATGTCTATACATGTTATATACACACATATAAATTAATCAAAGACTGCTGAGTAGGCAAAAACACTAAATAGTTCTTGAACTATTTAGCTCTTGAACACCCCAAATAGGGTCTTTGCTATGACATAGCATATTAAAGTCTGTCATGAGTTCAATAAATCAGCCCTAAACACGTCACACAAATGGAATTATATATTTTTTAAAGGGCCCCTCTGCCTTAGCTTTAGGAATTTACAGAATGTCAGAGAACACAATTACTGCCTCACCTCAACTCAGTATGATAAAGAATCAACTGTCTGGACTTGATAATTCCTTAGAGAAGAGCTCTGAGAGAGTTCATATACATGATGTCTGCTCAAGGAGGGCCTCAGCTTTGGCCAACTTGTTAGTAGGGATCAGAGCGAGAATGGAGATTAAGAGAATTGTCTTTACGTCTCACTTGTTGTAAAAAACATTGATTTTACTTCCATTATTCCATAAATGTCCTTGTATGTGACTGGATCAGCAGATGAATGTTAATTTATTAAGCAAAAAGTTTTCTAAAGTAGGAAATTATAAAACAAAATACATTGGTTATGAATTTAAAGTGTAAAGTATAAATGTCTTAACACAATAATTAAGTAAATGAGGTGAAGGCTATATTAACCAGTTTGATGTAAGCATTCCAAATTGTACATAAAATCAGCACATTGTACCCTGTATATGCATTAATGTATACGATTATGATTTAATTTAAAAAATCCATACATGTACATTTATTTAACAAAATCAGTAACTTCCAATATTCATCTTGCTATTTTTTTCCACAAATTTTTGACAATCGATAGAAAGTAATTAAAGATCTGTAATTAGTCTTTAAAAGCACCCCTTGCTACTACCTGAGTAACCCAACCTCTCCACTTGATCCCATCATGTCTTCTTATTTGCATTCTGATACCTCTTTTCCTTAGAGTTCTGTATCATGCCAAAGCTTATTTCTTAGTGCGTTGCCTCTAAATTTGCATGACACATTACATGTTGTTGTAGGTTGTCTTCCTGTAGCAATGGAGAAAATAGCATTGAAATCCACTTCTAACAAATACGTTGCACTTCATTTTATTTATTTATTTTTTTTACAAAAAGTTTTTACTTGCCTGTAAATGTTAACATCTTTGGGGGTGTTTTTACTCTTACATTCTATAATGGTCAATAGGGGTGCAGGTTCATTATGTTGTCTACATTTCAGAACAATGTGCATTTCAGACCAGAAGCAAATGTAACTAGAAACTTATGTCTGTAAATGAAATACACTGTATATGCAAACTTTAGAAAAATAAATAAATGAATAAATGGTAGATAGAGAATAACAACCAAAATGACAACAAATACAACTCTCAGGTCCAACGTTCCAGAGACTCACACAAACCGTTTGCACAATGACCAAATCCTTCAGGAGTAGACATTGTATACTGTGGAGCTGTCCTACATCTAAATAGGTCTATTAACTTGGAGATATACTTCATTTTTGAGCATTAGTTTTTGATAATTATTCTTTTATCCTTCTCTGAAATGTTCTTAGAGTGGTCACTGCCTACATAAAACCTCCAGTATGGAGGTTTTCTTAGGTGAGGCAGAAAGAATCTAGGATGGACTAATTATCCCTCGATTCTGTACATGAACTTTTAATCAAAAAATAAAATGACAAGTGAACCCCCAACTAGAACTGACTTAAAATTGTAAAAAAAGCAGCAGTCCTCAAAGAGTAATAAATGTAGCTTTTTAGATCACATGCCTACAAGGGGACTATCTCCAAATACTAGCATGGAGCTAATTTTAAAGGAGGCAGTTGTTATTACCTATAACAACAACAGGTAGCCCGCTGTGGTTCAACCAGAATCAATAGCATGAAGACATGCAAGCACTTCGAAGAAGGCTGAGAGAAATATTATTCTTTCGGTGCAAAACGCCTAAAACAACATTACTTTTGCCAGGTTTTCTGACTTATTAGCAGAAATATTCCAAAAAGGGACTAAGCCCTGAGTTCTTTTATGTGAGAAGCAAGAGAGGATGAATGGAAATAGGAGGTGATGTCTAAACCTATAGTTAGACTTTTCAAAAGAACATCATCAGGAAGTAAAGCAGAAAACTGGAAAGAAGAAAAAGCATTAAATTAGCTTCAGTAGCCAATGGGGAAAAGGAAATTGGTGGGGAGGGAATTTGGCAATAGCTGATGGGAATTGTGTTTGTTGCTCTCAAGATGTTAGTCTGTATCAATTTCCTTTTAATAGTAAAATACTGTGCCTTGATATACTAAAGTAAAGTGAAATTTTAGGAGTAAGCTTCCAAGAGTTCTGGATATTTGCTGTTATACGGCACAATTTTGTTTACTAGTAGAGCTTCATCATTTTCAATACAATGGATTCAAAGCAAGGAGATGAAAAGATGATAAAATATCATTCTAAGTTACCTTTTCATTTTTTATTTCAGAATTTTATGGGGGCACAAATGTTTTGGTTACATGAATTGTTTTTATATAGTTCAGTAAAAGTTATAAATGTGCCCATCATCCAAATAGTGTACATTGTAATCTTTAGATGTGATTTTACCCATTCCCTCTTCCTCCTTTCCACTTGCTTGATTTCCGATGATTTTTACTTCAATATGGGCATGACTAGTTCCAATTAAGTATTGAGTACATGCGGTGTTTGTTTTTCTATTTTTGCAATACTTCACTTAGAATAATGGTCTATAGTACCATCCAGGTTATTTCAAAAGGTATTAGTTCACCATTGTTTTATGGCTGAGTAGTACTTATCATATACATATACAACATTTTATTAATCCATAATGGATGAACATTTAGGTTGATTGAACATAATTGTGATTGTGAATTGTGTTTCAGTAAATATTGGAGTGCAAATGTCTTTTGGATAAAATGTTTCCCCCCTCCCTGGGTTAAATGTCCAGAAGTGGGATTGCTAGATCAAATGATAGGTCTATTTTTAATTCTCTGAGGTATCTTCAGACTACTTTTCATAGAGATTGTACAAGTTTGCAGTCCCAACAACAGTGAATAAGTATCCCTTTCTCTTCACAGTATACCACCATTTGGGACTTGGGACTTTTTGATGAAGCCCATTGTCACTTGAGTTGGATGACATCTCAAATGAGATGATTTTGATTGGCATTTCCCTGATGACTAGAGATGTTGATCATTTTTTCATATGTTTATAAGCCATTTGTCTATCTTCTTTTGAAAATATTCTGTTTATGTCTTTTGCCCACTTTTCTATAGGGTTGTTTGAATTTTTTTTCATACTGATTTGTTTGAGCTCTTTGTAGATCTCAGTTATTATCCCTCTATTGGATGGATAGCATGCAAATATTTTCTCTCATTCTGTAGGTTGTTCACTCTACTGATTGTTTCCTTGGCTATTCAGAAGCTTTTTAGTTTAATTCAGGATAGAGAAGAGACTAAAAACTAAGGCATGAAACTATAAAAACTATGAAAGAAATGTTTGAGAAATTCTTGTAGATATTGACCTAGGGTAAAATTTATGAAGAAGACACCAAAAGCAATCACAACAAAAACAAAAGCTAAAAAATGAGACTAGTTTAAAATTATATAAAACTCAAAATGCACCTCCAACCACACATATATTTTGAATGATCTGTGTTTGAACCACACTGTTGTAGACTAATTTTTAAAACTATTTCTTAAATGGTAGTTATTCTTATTTTGGATGTAGGATCTGGATTATTCTATCTCCTCTATTCCTATATGCCTTTTCTTCAGCATCACTGGCATTTGCTCTTTATTGGAATATATATATTCTTGCTCAAGTCATATATTTTCTTTATGTAATAATCAAAATTTCATTTAACTCTGCAAAAAAGAGGCAATGTAAATTCATTACTACATTCCAATAATAAGAAAGACCCAGATATTCCGGAGACCTCAAATTCTGAAATAATTCTCAAATCCTACTGTTCCCAGAAAATAGGTGAACAATGCTTTTCTGAATCTGCTTGGTCTTGATGCTGTATATAATGGGGTTCATGAATGGAGGAAATAGAAAATAAACATAGCTCATTGTAATATGAACCACATGTGGGGCATGTTTCCCAAACCTATGGATGAAAGTTAGGCCAATCACAGTGATGTAAAATACCAGGACACAGCTAATATGGGAAACACAAGTGTTGAGAGCTTTAGCTTGCTCCTCTCTGGAGGCAATGCCCATAACTGTCTTAAGGATTAAGATATAAGAAAAAACAATGATCAGAGCATCAAGGAAAAAAGTCAAAGCAACCAGAATAACTGGGTATAAGCGATTAAATGTAATATCAGCACAGGCAAGTTTCATGACATCTTGGTGAAGGCAAAAGGCATGGGAAAGAACGTGGG
Organism: Loris lydekkerianus; assembly: GCA_963574355.1. Taxonomy (NCBI): domain Eukaryota; kingdom Metazoa; phylum Chordata; class Mammalia; order Primates; family Lorisidae; genus Loris; species Loris lydekkerianus. The sequence goes on from CAUYPK010027869.1 coordinate 59,821, forward strand.
ACTGACAGTATGGGAACCAATAGAGTGGCAGGATTGGGGGCACAATGGACACAAAGCCCCTTAACAGTACCCCCAGCCCTACTTTCATCACTCGGGAATTGGTAAGAATAGAGTTGTACCTGAGAGGGGATCGAATGGCAATAAAACGGTCATAGGCCATGGCAAGCAAGATACCAGATTCCACAATGGCCAGTGTGTGAATGAAGTAGGACTGAGTGAAACAGGCTCCCTGGGCGATCTCCCTCTGGTCCAACAACAGGACACCCAGGACTGTGGGCATCGTAGTTAGTGTCATCCCAAGGTCTGTCCCTGCCAGCATAGCCAGGAAGTAGTACATGGGGTCATGAAGGGTGCGGTCCTTCCATATGAGGATGAGAAGGGCTCCATTTCCAGATAGAATGGACAGATAGATGGCAAAGAAGGGAATGGCGATCCAGTGGTGAATCCCCTCTGAGCCCAGGAAGCCAGTCAGCAGGAAGGGGGCTGCAGTGTCATTGGACCACATGATGGGTTTTGCCAGTGCTGGAGAACGTTTTCAGAAGTGATGACCTCTAAATATGCAGTATTCTTTTTTTCTCTTACCGTCTCCTTGTAGTGCATCATAAAATCATTTTCCCCACAAAATGTACAAAGGTTTATTTATTGTCTCAGATTTAACTAATTATAAGCATGCATTTAGAAGCTTCTCCCTAGAATAACAAATAACAGTAAAACGCAATCATAATAACTGACAATTTATTATAAAAGATGCAACTTTTACCTTCTTATGCACCTTATGTCTGTGCTTCTAGCCTGGACTCCTAATTCTAACTAGCTCTCCTCTCATTCCATTTCATTCTCTTCACGCTTTGATTTTTTCCTCATATTATGCCTGTTATGGGCCTTTGATCTATTTCTATCCCCTTTGGGTAAGTTCAGATTTTCCTTCTTGAAATTAATGAGATAATAATCTTAAGAATCAATCACTGTGAAAATGATTTATCTATAGAAATAACTCAATCATTAAGAGAAATACTATTATCAATATTTCCATCTCATATAGACTATAAATAAGGAGAGAGCTCATGCTAGTGTCTGGAGAAAACTTCACAGTGGGTGCAGCTAGTAGAATATTTTAGAAAGGTGTTATTATTCAGTGGACTTGGGACTCTGAAAAGTCGGGGTGCTTTAAAAGATCTGAGAATCACCAACAGGAGAGCCAAATTTTAAAAGAGAGAGAAAAAGTTCACATTGGGAACTCCTATAAGAAGCTTTTTAGAGAATCCAGATTCCTAACATGAAGGTTTCACAGAAACCCAATCCTTATATGAAGTTATAGATGTAAAAAAAAAAAAAAAAAAAAAGTTTTCTGAAGGGTAATAATAATACCAGAGATTGGAGAATGAGTGTTAAACTTTATGAAGCTAGTGCTAGGATAGGGACTCCCATAAGGAAAAATATGGTTGCTGTATTGCTGGTAGAGACCATTGTCTCAAATATAATATTTAGACCCCCTAAATATTATAATGTCCATATCCAGAAAAATTAATAATGACCTTCTTAGGGGACTTTTATTTATGACCTATTTATAATTCCACCCCTAAAAAAATCAATCTTGTTTTGTTTGCATGTAACAAATAAATCTTGTACCATGTTTATTACAATAATAATTAAAGAAAACCACAAAGAAAACGTTAGTTTTCTCCAAATTCAGTTGAATCTGTACACATCTGGAATCTTTTAAAATATCACTTTCTATCAAGAACATTTCTACTGTTAACTCTATGGTGGAATTCAGGAAAAGTGAAGTGATAATCTTGGCAAAACTTTTATGTCACAAAAACCTATAAAAACAGTAATAAATATATGTTTGGTAATCTGGGTGCATGGCAACATCTCTGATAATAAAGGAGAGTCAGAGATGAGTAGAGGAAAGATAATGGGCTGTGGAAATGGCTGCTACTCCCAGGACACTATCAATGACAAAAATGTCCATTTTGGCACTGAAATGGCAGATATTCTATTGATGTGGACCCTAAAAATATTGCTAACTAATTTGATACACTGATTTGTAAACTATGTGTGGTTCACCTTGCTGAAACATATCTACCTTTACTGGAGAGATATGTATCATCATAAGTCTGCTTAACCTTCCAACATTACCTTATAAAAGAACTGATAAATGTCACAATGTATTGTATGAGATAGGGGGAAACCACTTATTTTGACTGACTCTGCCCCAGAAACTGGACCAGAGAGAGGAAACAGAATACCCAAAAGTCCCTTAATTATAGTGGTGTTTTCAAAGCCTGAACTATGAGTTTTTCACTTAGAGTTGTTTAGGATTTAGGTACCAAAACTGTGTAGTAATTCCTTTGGGAGTAATTATTATTATTAATTAATATATTTGTATTGCTCTAAGTAGACTAGTACCCTATTTATTGCCTACAATACCTAGCATCAGCCATACTGGCCTTTAACTGTGGTAAATTCGATGGTACGAAAACTGTCAACACACCCAAAAATACCAGAAGGAACAGTGTCCAGTTTAAGAAGTCTCCTAACATGTGGTGCATGACATTAGCGACAGTGTAAACTTTGGTAGAATTTCTTACCACCATCACGGAAGGCTAGAGGCTCTACAAGGGATGCTAACACAACTAGAGTGCACCATTCTCTCATCCTGTTCTGAGGATCTCTGGACTGATTCTTTGAAAGCAGCTAACTCCGAGCTTCTAAGAGTAACATAGTTATATCCCTGAGAGATTCTTCAACTTGTGGTGCTGACTAAGCCTAGGTAACTATTTCAGAAACCAGTAATAAAATTATGAGAAGTTGAAAATGGAAGACCAAGGAAGCACATTAAGACACTGTTTAAAAAAATAAAATAAATAGTTCTAGATAATCTGCATGCACTCTGCACAGTCAGTGTCTCTTGATTCCACTTTTTCACCTCACCTATTGGACAAGAATCTGCATTCCTTTAGAAGAAATTAGTAAACATAAGTGAATAAATATTTTAAATTCAACTAACAGTGAGAAGCCATGGGACAGAGGCAATGGCAGCAAAATGAAAAGTCTTGGCTTTGAAATGATTGTTTAAATCTTACTTTAAATACAAGTTAAAATGGGAGAGTAGACGTGGAAAGAAACATTGGGAACCTAGGGAATAAACTTCACATTGGAATGAAAAAAAAAAAATCTCAAGGGAATAAAGAAGTAAGCAGAAATATAAGAGAATAGCAAAGATGATGTATATTTATTCAAAAAATGTGAAAGAAAAAGTAATACACATGTGGTAGTTTAATGATGAAAAATATCAGAATTATCAAATAATGTAAAAATTTTTTAAATGTCCATTGTTTTTGGCAACTAAATCTTTGGTGATCTTGACAATTTTAATAGAATGGCAGCAATAGATGTCTAATGATTGTGAAATGAAAAGTGATTGAAAACAAGACAGTGAAGACAATATACAAATAACATCTTCAGATAAGGAAATAGAGCCTTAGGTTATGTAATTTGCCTAAAAGCATACAGAGAAGATTGCATAAAGGAATTCAAACTCCACTTTATCTGGCCCAAATCCCAAATTCACACTCTTAGCTAATATCCATTGAATATAAATGGTGGTTCTCCTGTCCATCCAAGTTTACTTTTTCTTTCTTTTTTTTTTTTTTTTAATTAAATCATATGATCATGGAGCATCATACACTAGCTTCATAAACCATTTTACACATTTTCATCACACTGGCACGTCTGCAGTGCATCTTACAAGGATATATGTGAAACTTAGTAAATGTAAAATGTAAATGTCTTAGCACAATAACTAAAAAAAACGCCAGGAAGGCTATGTCAACAAGTTTACTTTTTCATATGGTATTCCATTTCTTCAACTTCTCATTTAATTGAGAAAAAAAAAAAGTTCTGTGTTTTGACCTGTCACTCAAGAATTAGTTATATAAGCCAAGTAGAAAAGAAACTCCTTGCTGTATTTGAATCCATGAACTTCCTTACCTGAGCCACAGTTTCATCTGTGGTTTCTGAGCTTGATCTGGGGATCTGTTGTTTGCTGTAGCCTCAGTATTTATTCAATTCCTGATGAGAGAGATGTTTGCTAAAGAAACAACTCCCTAGGGATCATTTTAGCTCATTGCCACATAGGCTACGTGAGAATACCATACCAAATAATCCTCTTTCTCTCCCCAATCTAAGAAAGATCTGGCCCATTGGAGTTGGTCCCCTAGTCTCCATTTCTTCTTTGGATAGATATTTCCTATGAGAAGTTGTGTCTGTAATATCTAATTGAAGCATGACTTATCTGAATCACTTTCATGTGTTTTATGGGTCATAGAGTAGGAAGTTCAGCCACTTTTGCTTTCTAAATGTTGGGATTTGAAGAACATCTCCCCCTTTGCAAACTGTTGATGCATTATATTTTCAAAGAATGTAGTATTTTTAAGGATAATGATTTAATCCAACTCTTTGTAAAATCTTGAGCCACCACTTAACTATTTTATCTTAGCGATTGTCCAATTGACATTGTTCTTCAGTGTTCTTTTCGTGGGTTGAAAACACTCGCTACTTTATGTGGATATATGTACATACATACACTCACACACACACACATATATTGCATTCTACTATTTACTTTAAATATATGTGTATATTGTATTTACTATAAATATACATATATGTATGCATGTACATATATACATATATACATAGAGAGAAAGCTACTTCCTAAAATATCTAATAGCTACTTCTTTTTTATTTTATGTTTATTAAAAATTAATATGAGAATATAAATTCTCAGGTTACATTGCTCTCACTTCCAAGGTAAAGTTCATGTAGTTGAGCCCTATACCTGAGAAGTGTATTGAAGACCCTTACATTGTGCACATTAGGTGAGGTCCCACCAATTGCTCTTCCTCCTGCCACCAATAGCTCTCCCTCTGCCCTCTCCCTTCTTCTGCCTTTCTCCTCCCCCTGCTAGACTATATTTGTGTTTTATGGTTCATGTGAGCATCTAAATATTTATATTGATTTCATATTAGTATTGGATGCATTGGATTTTTTTTTCCATTCTTGAGATACTTTACTAAGAAGAATGTGTTTCAACTCCATCCAGGTAAACATAAAAGATGCAAAGTTTCCATCTTTTCTCATGGCTGAATAGTATTCCATGGTATAAATGTTCAACAGTTTGCTAATCCATTCACGGGTTGATGGGTATTTGGATTGTTTTCACAACTTGGTAATTATGAACTGAGCTTCAATAAACATTCTGATGCAAATGTCTTTGTGGTAAATTGACTTTTGTTCTTCTGGATAGATCCCTAGTAATGGAATTGTGGGATCAAATGGAAGATAAACTTTTAGTTCATTGAGAAGTCTCCATAATATCTACTTCTTATTTCTACTTCTGATCTTCAGAATAAAACTAATCAGCTATAAGCAATCACATTTTTATACTCTCTCTAGATATAGGCATCAACACATCAAAGACTTCTTTCTTGGTAGTTGAGGAACTTCTAGTCTTTTAACTGTTCATGACATAATAATTTCTAATCTTGAATCATTTCCAATGACATTTCTCCCAATTAAACATGATGATTCAAGTGCTATCATATCAGTTCTATTCTGAAAATTTCCCTCATTACATCATGTGTTGATCTTCTATAAAAGTAGTTAAAGATTGGGCAGGTTCTCAACTCTGAACTCCAAATGCTTGTCTTGAGAAAAAAGTCAGAATTCAATATTTCAGACTTTAAAAATTAATAAAAATCAAATACTACATAAGATATATACATCTCCAATAATTAAATCCTTGTAAAATATCATTTGTTTTTATTCAGGGGATAAAGACCAAATTTTTCTCATATGACCAGGTAATACTTTGCCACAATGTGATTTTAGATCATATGAACAATAAATATATTTCATAGTTCATTTTGCATAGCCTTTTAGCTTTAGAGTATAGTTAAAAAGTATAGCTTTTTAATGTCATTATAAAATCAATTTACATTGGAATCACAACAAGCAAAGGTTTCTGAAGGATTTTATATAAGTTGTATTTTCACTGCTCACCACGGAGCTTGATAGATGTTTGGTGATCAATAAGTATCAGTTGAAGGAATGATTGCTAAGCATGTAATCAAGCCACAGGCCCAATTGTAAAGTTTTGCCTTTTTTTGTAGTAAGATTAATAGTTCACCAGGCTATCGCCTTTGCTTTAATGATTATTTTTGTATCTCTAACTTTTGAATCAATCATAGTACCAAGAGAAGTAAATGCGTAACACGGCAGGGACAAGAAAAGAAAAGAGAGTCCTGTGTCTTTTTTTTCTTCTGAGAGTGCTGTGGTTGATAGTGAATCTCAAGGGAAGATTTTTCAGCCACCTATTATGAAATGTATATTTTCTATCCTGATATAAAGACTGCTTTGATAATGTGTTGGTGTCTAAATTCACTGCCTGCCTATTCCTGTGATCTACCCAACTACTAGAGAGTCAGAATAACGCTTGGAAAGAAAATTTGAATCCCAACCAAAGAATCTACCCAGATGATACAATACCAATACTATGTCAGAAATTGAAGAGTCTTTTTTTTCCATCTTTATGTTTTATCAGCTATGTCAGCATATAGAAAAAGAACAAAGAGTTATATTTGCAATCACTAAGTATAGTCTCACATCTAGGTAAGGTTCAATTAGGCCTAAAGTTTCAGGGATGAGGCTGAAAGGAGAGGATGTTTTTATGCTCTGAGCGTAGGCAGAGTAAAACAATGCCACCCTTTGGAGACAATGAGAGAAGTTATAATAGGTCTAATCCAGGGAGGTTATGAAGGTGGGAAGACTAACCAAGTGTCTCTAGTGATGACATGCTATCTGGAAAATGTCTGAATATGTATGGAAGAGTTATAGAGCACGTACCCTTTGGGTCCCTGCTAAATAAGAATCTTTGTCAACTAAACACAAACCTAAGGAATTGTATTTTTCCACAGTCACCTTGATAAAACTCTCCTAAAGGACCAATGGTAACACCTGTAGCTGAGTACTCAAATTCCAAGTCAAATTTTTGGACAACCTCACTAATAAGTTTATCTTCCTAAAATCTGGAAACAGATTGGAAACAACTCTGCTTATCTAACACTGAATGGCTCTGATGCACCTCTTCAGAGAAATTTAAACATTGCCATATTCATAGCTCATTACATGCCTCAATAAGCATATCGATGATGTTGGTCCATTACATTACAGTGTGAATCTCCTTTTCCTATCAGACATAATTTACAAACTATTGCATGAACTATAACTTGAACTGTAACTTGAATTTCTATGGCTGGTTGCCAGATTATTTCTTACTAAATGTTACTAAGGTATTATCATTTTTACTTGAAGGGCCTTAGTCAACTTAGCTAAAATTCCTTCTACAAATATATAACTGTAAAAGAGGCAGCCCATCTCTAAAATTTAGCTATTGGAGCCAGATACAATATCAAAATGCCTTGTTTCCACTACAGAACAGAAGTCATGATTTATATTATTGTGTTCTTCAACATAAGCTAGTCTTTCCTCAGCCCTAAGAATCTCTGCACCAAGGTCAGGAAATTAACATGAGAATGATCTGGGATGGAATTTTCTAATAACACATTACTTGCCTCCAGGAGCATTGTGAGGAATAGAAGAAGGCTTTGGGAGGTATCATATTTTAAGAATTTGGTTTATACTGGATATGAACAGCCTAAGCATTGCACTCTGGAGTGCATTGATCCCCTTATGAAATCTGTGGTTGAAAAACCCAGTCTCACAATTAAACCAGTCTAAAACAAAGTTTTCTTATTATGAACACATAGGAAAATTCTCCCTACACATAGTTTTAATGACTTACATAGATTAGATTTTATTTCTCTCTCTATTTTCCTTTATTCTCAATATAAAACTTTATTCATAGATAATTAGAGCAAATATTTGTTGTAAAGAAATCACCAGTTCTAATATTTTCTTCCCTGGTAATATACATGTAAATTGTGGATTCCTTATATTTTTTATTTCTGGAATGATTATATTTTCTTTTTTCTGTCTTTCCATGTCACATCATCTCTTCTCAAATGAAAAATTTGCTTCAATAATCTGAACTGAAAAGTTTCTTGCTCAGGGAAACTTACCTAGTTTTCTTCTTCAAAGGGTCATTTTGGGCATCAAAATATTCATCCTGACAGAAGGTTGGAGAGACAGGTAAAACCTGGGCGTATCGAACGGGAGACATCAGTAATTTATTAAATATTTTTAAAAACTATCTGTTTGTGAAGGATTTAAGACTTTACTAGAAAACCATGAAATGTAGACCAGCGGTTCAAGGAGTCTCTAACCTCAGATTAGATGAGTATTTAAAAGGACATCTGATTTCAAATTGATTTGAAAATAATTAAGTATGCATTTCTCTGAAGAAGATAGACAGTGGCTAATAAGCACATAAAAAGATGCTGAACATCCTTATTCATTAAAGTCAAACAACTCAAAACCATAATGAAACACCACTTTACACCCTTGCATCCACTAAGATGGCTATTATCAAAATAACAGAGAATAACAAGTGTTGATGAGTATGTGGAAAAAATCCCCTGTACATTGCTGCTGGGAATGTAAAATAGTGCAACAGCTATAAAAAATACTAGTTTCCTCAAAAGTTAAACATAAACTTATGAGTCAGTAATTCTATTCATAAATACATATCTGAGAGAATTCAAAAAAGAGACTTAATTTAATACTTTTACAACGATGTTTATTGCTGCTTTGTTCACAGTAGCTAAAAGATAGAAACAGTCCAAGGGTCTATCAATGGAACAATATATAAACAAAATGTACTGGACATTAATATGCAAATAATACAACAGAATATGATTCACCCGTAAAATGCAGTTTTGATACGTTACAACATAGATAAACCTTATGAACTATACTTAGTAAAACAAACTAGACACAAAAAGAAATTTCATGATTCCACTTTTATGAATTATACAGAATAGGAAAATTCATTGAGTGAAAAGTAAACCAAAAGTCACCAGGGGTGGAATGAAGAGTAATTGATAATCAATACAGAGCTTTTGTTCGGTATAATGAAAAATATTAGAAAAAAATCATTGTCATGGTTGTACAACATTGTAAATATTATAAATACCACAGAATTGTATAGTTAAGGTTAAAATGTCAAATTGTATTATATATATATGTATATATATATATATATGTATATATATATACACACATGCATATATTAACTTAATAAAAAATAAACATATTCTACTTCATTACATTTAACATGAAAGTTTAAAAAATGGAAAGGTTAAGATCTGCAATTATTTTTAGGTGATAGATTGAAATATTTACTCATGTATACAGGTGTCCACCCAGGCACATATAATTACACATATTCATACTAGTATAAAGTCTCTTACATCTTAAAGATTAATTTGTTTTTATAAATTTGAAAGGATAGTTCATTCAACAAGTTTACTTGAGGGAATCAAAACATATTTTTCAATTTTATATGTTCCTTCTCAAAGATCTATTATGGGAAATTGGTGAGGGTATACCCTAAAGCTCTGGTAACTTACTTAAATCCTTGTGAGAGAATTTCATCGTCCAATATATTACTGTTATTTGTATTTCCAATTTAGTTCTTCATGTCATCTTCATATTTATGTTTGTATCAGATCTACTGTCTTTAGTCCACTGTGTATATGGAATTTGTTTTATCTCATATTTAGTAATATTTTTCAGACTTCTGACTTAGAACTGGCTCCTCTTCAGTGAAAGTAATTCAAGAAACAACCCTGATTTATCATGCCTTCTCTTGGGATGGGAACCCCAATTCCCATATGTTCTATGATTTTCTTTTATTGTCATCAACTTGAGTTGGTTTCTGTTGTTCTATACCCCCAAATTTTCAGCACATTCTGACAAATGCCTTTACTATGACTCTCAGGATTGGGTAAAATGAAACACATACTAAACATGATTTTAATTAGTTACTTCTTAATTAACACACTAATATTTACACACTAATGTTTTACACACTATTAACACACGAATGTTTTGTGTGCATTATTTGCTTTAGTAGTTACTTTTATTAATTCACAATTTCATCATTTGTACTCATTTTTAAAGTCCCACAATTTAAAAAAAATGCAGAAGAATCTCTATGAATTTACCACTCAAGGGACTATAACAAACTGGTCAATATACAGAGGTAGTCACCATAAGGAGCTAGGCCTACTGTACTAATACATACATGAGGTACATGTCCAGGCTATGAGAATTGGGTCAGTGTAGGGAGTGGTCAACTATGGAGGTTCTACTGCATTATCATTCTTCCTATTTATAGATTTAATATATAACCAATAATTGCTTTTTCATTGGCACTACCTTTACTTAAATAAAATAAATCAGATATATAAGATTATCTCTGCTCCCTCTCAATACTCTCTTCCTTCTATTTTATAAACAACCTGTTAACTTAATAAATCTAGATCCTAAATATTGGTCGTATTTATTACCTTGTATCTTTAATGTCCTAAATTGACGTACTATCATTGCCCCTGAGGTCTCCACACATGTTGCTTTATCTGAGAATACTTTTTCCTACATCCACTGGGTAGTTTCTAATCCATTTTAAGATTTCAGCTGAAGGGACACTTTCTCAGGGAATCTAACTCTTATTTCAAGCCATAATGTGACCTCTTTTTGAGATCCATGATTTCAAAGCAGTTCCTTCTTTATGCTTTACAATTTATCATAGAATTTATTTTAAGTTGAATTTATTTTGTTTTTGGACTTGCCATTTATTTGAAAACTCCAAGAAGAAAAATTTTCATGTGTTTGCTTCTGTTATGTCATTTTTGCTTAGCAAAATATTTGTCCCATGGTAATGACTTAAAAAAAATCAGCCAAAAGAATGACTGAATGTTGGTTCTAGTTCTATGAAACACACAATGAATGATTTAAAGGCCTTATGCTTCTTTCAACAGACACATATTTTAATATAAGACATGCAAAATAAATTATGCAAAAATAAAAAATATACAAATAAACCTGATATCAGGGAGGTCTTTGCCAATGCGGTCCTGATATCTCACAAGAGAAAATAATAATAAAATAATTTACATGTGAAATTTTAAATTATTTAGATGCAAACAGACTTAAATGTACTTCATAAAATAAAAAAGTGAATACACAAAAACTACCATATAAAATTAAATTTCATCTCCTAGACATATAAGAAATATTTCTAATATTCCATTCAGCATTTAGAGAGAACACAGGATAAAATGAAACCAACACACGAAATAAACTACTGGCAAATTTATGAATTCATGGAGACTAATTTAAACTTTTATAATAGGCATTGTATCATTTGGGAACACTTTTTAAAAGCTCCTTCAAATGGAGATGTTTTGAAATATAGTCGAATTCCATGGCCCTCACTCCACATTCTATAATTCATGTTTATATAGTATAGCTGAAAAAATAGATCTGCAACTGCACATTTTTCCTAACATAGTCTGTGGTTGAACTAGGCTTCCTACTTCACTTTGCCTCTTCAGAAATGGTACTTTTGCTTCTAATGAGCATTGGATTAGAATTGCCTTTGTTTTTTCTGCTTTTTCATGTATGCTTTTATGGCCTTTATCTACAAACTCAATTGAATCCCAATTTCCTAATATCTCTTGATAGAGAGAATGATGGATAAATAGAAAACTAGATAGATATCTCTCCATATATATCTTTATATCTTTCAATATGAATAGATTTATACTTACCTTTTGTTTATCAATCAATTGATAGACATAGTGATTGCATTTCTGGTGAACTTAACTTGTGGTTTCATGTAATAACTAAAGTCTGTCTAATACATATAAAAGAGATATTGGGTATAAAGCTAAGATATCTTCCATTTAGGCAAAATGCTCAGAAACTCTAAACATCTTAATTCTAAAATAATGGCTCAAGCCCTCCTGTGCCCAGAAAATAGACGAACAATGCTTTTCTGAATCTGCTTGGTCTTGATGCTGTATATAATGGGGTTCATGAATGGAGGAAATAGAAAATAAACATAGCTCATTGTAATATGAACCACATGTGGGGCATGTTTCCCAAACCTATGGATGAAAGTCAGGCCAATCACAGTGATGTAAAATACCAGGACACAGCTAATATGGGAAACACAAGTGTTGAGAGCTTTAGCTTGCTCCTCTCCGGAGGCAATGCCCATAACTGTCTTAAGGATTAAGATATAAGAAAAGACAATGATCAGAGCATCAAGGAAGAAAGTCAAAGCAACCAGAATAACTGGGTATAAGCGATTAAATGTAATATCGGCACAGGCAAGTTTCATGACATCTTGGTGGAGGCAAAAGGCGTGGGAAAGAACATGGGACCGACAGTATGGGAACCGATAGAGTGCCAGGATTGGAGGCACAAGGGATAAAAAGCCCCTCAACAGTACTCCCAGTCCTATCTTTATCACCCTGGAATTGGTAAGGATAGAGTTATACCTCAGAGGAATGCGGATGGCAATAAAACGGTCATAGGCCATGGCAAGCAAGATACCCGATTCCACAATCGAGAGAGAGTGGATAATGTAGGCCTGCGAGAAGCAGGCCCCGTGGTTAATCTCCCGGTGATTCACCCATAAGACACCCATTACCGTAGGCATCGTGGTCAGCGTCACTGTGAGGTCGGTGCCTGCCAGCATGGCAAGGAAGTAGTACATGGGTCCATGAAGGCTGTGGTCATCCTTGATGAGGTAGAGGAGTGTGCCATTGCCAAGAAACACAGACACATACACTGCAAAGAAGGGGATGGAGATCCAGTGATGAACGGCCTCCAGGCCTGGGAAGCCAGTCAGCAAAAAGGGGGCCCCACTAATATTGGGCCACATAGTGTGTCCACAGGGAAAGAGCAGATGCATAAGGACTATTAGTCCCCACACTCAACTTTTTCAGTGTGTACTAAATCTTTGTGAGAATATATAACAATATTTCTCTTTAGGAATAATTAATTGATAAAGGTATGTTTATGGAACTATTGTCTTTCAAAAGAGCAAAAGAGACTTATAGACTATTCTACAGATGAGATCTTCTTTATGTTCTAAATAGTATTAGGTTAATAGTTAAATTTTTGTATTTATAAAACCACATTAGACAAGAAATAATTGTCATTGTTGATGCATGCTATACAATTTTTGATCAAAATTTTATCAGAAAAGATGGCAAATATACACAATTGAATAACAAATTTGCTTAGCTAGACTGATAGTTTGCAAATTTTAATATATTTAACTTGATTTTCATTTTATATTCCACAATCACAATACAGACATTGTGTTTTAATGGAGAACTTTTCTAAGTTTAGTTTTAAAATTGAATGTTAACATTTTATGGAACTTCAGCAAAAGCCATGTAACCACTATGGAGAAAAATGGATAAAGGCAGGATATGTCACATTTAATCTAAAAAAATTCTTGGTTTTGCTGAAGCCCATCCATGGTCCTGCCAAAGAAACTGAAACCTGCCTTAACAAATTTGTTCACATAAAAACAAAAACCATGCAATAGGTGGGAGTTATCCAAGCTGAGAGGGAGATATTCTGCTACAAAGATCTCTGGAAATTCTTTCTCTCTTCTTTTGACTGCTTCCAACAGAAAAGGAAAGAAGAATCACTCCAAATTTCTGTTCCTGGCACTCACCCACTCATAATCTTGCTGCTGGAATAGGAAGCCATTCCTACCATATTTGGGGAATCACACCAAATACTTCCTTCTCAAAGACTGTTCAAGAAGCCAGGATAGAATGTTTATATATGTGGAAAGCATCTTTGCAGAGTGTCATCTTTCCTGGTACTCAAGAGACTGCTTGATCCCTCTTCCCTCTCTCCTTTCTGGGAGGAGCAGGACAACTCAGCCAGTGTCATCAGGCCATTATTGTGTTTCCTAAAGTATGGATGAGGAAAAATGGAAACTCAAATACCACAGAGGTATGGAAACCTCTGGACTTACTTATATAATTCCCCAGAATTCTAAACACTAGTATATGATAAAACAAATAAGTCTTTCTTGGTGACTATCACGAAGGTCAAAAGGATATCTCTTATACCCAGGGTGACATGTATCTATTTGTAGTAGATTTACAAATTCTAATTACATTTTGTGTTTTCTATTCCTATGGGAAAATCAGTTCTGATTTACAGGGACTTCAATGCACCAAGAGCCATGTGAATGAATGCCATCAAATATTTTTTTTTAATCACTTAGTTTATATTCAGGATATTCCTCATTTTATGTCAGGTTCAGAGCAATAAGCTTATTCCTTCCTAGTATCAGAACTGAAAAATCTAGTGAGTACAAGAAAGAAAATATTGATCATGAATTACATGGGATAATCAGCACAGCATGAACATTAGTATTTTTAGTACTCTATGGAAAATCATCAGATATATCTCTGAGGTCAGGAAAAATTTCCCAGAAAGATACTACTTAAGTTATCTCTTTGCTCAGAGAGGAGTCGGGGCTTTACTTTTTCATTGTCTTTTCCTTGGTGTCTGTGTCTAATTCTCCAGATCCATGATTAACTTCCAAATTTGCGTTTAGATAAAAGACAGATATATCCTTATTGGATTTGCTTGGTCTTGATGGCATAGATAATAGAATTCATTAAAGGAAGAAAGGGGAAGTACACATAGCTCATGACAGTGTAGAACACCTCTGACGTATACATCACAAACCTGTTGCTGACTTTCAAACCAATCACCATGCCATAGAAGTGGAGGACGCAACCAATTGGGAGATACAGGTGTTGAGAGCCTTGGCTGTCTCTTCATCAGAGGCAGTGTCCATGACTCTGTGGGTGAGGGAGTAAGTGAGTCTTCAGAATTAGGATGTAGTAGAAGAAAATGATCAGAAAGTCTAAGAGGACTGTAAAATAAATTATAATTACAGAGTAAAGTCTGTTGAAAGACATCATCCCAGATAAGTTCCAAAACTTCTTGGTGTAGTCAAATACTGAGACTAGAACAAGAGAGCAGTAATATGAAAATGAGAAACATACCCAAGATTGCAGGCATGGGGGATATAAAATCCCTCAGAAAAACTCCCACTCCACTGCTAACCTTACTACTTGAGTAATGCAAAGAATGGAAGCATACTTCCAAAAATTGCAATTGTTAATGAAACAATCATAGTCCCTTAGAAGAGTGTATTCAATCCTTCTAAAACATAAATGTAGTGGAAAAAGTAGGCCTTCAAGAAACAGCCTGCATGACTGATCTCCCTGTGATTCACACTCAAGATGCCCACAGCAGTAGGCATATGGTCAATGTCACCAGGATGTTTATGCCTGCCAGCATGGCAAGGAAATAGTTCATGGCTCATTGAAGACTTTGTTTGTCCTTGATGAGGCAGAGGAACACAGCATTGCCAAGATGCACAAAGACATAGACTGCAAAGAAGGGGGTGGAGATCCAGTGACGAGAAACAAGCCAGCAAAAAGGAGGTCTCACTAGCATGAAGCCACAGTGTGTCCACAGGTGGAGAGCAGAGGTCTTGACATGTTGAAACCAGGAACCCCAGTATTTCAATGGTAACATATCACAGTAGCCTCATCATAATTTTCCTACTTGAGGAAAATTAATTGCTGTGATAAATTCGACCCTGCCACTATTTTCCTGCAGAAGATGAGTAGGCATGGGCAGGCTGTACTAGAGGCAAACAATAGTGATCTTCCCTTGTGAGAGAAAGTTATTAAGTTAATGATTCTACATTTCTAAAATTGAAAGAAAAGTTTTAATTAATTTTTCCTAAAAGATTAGGTCCACCTGTTATGTTAGCACTTAGAAATTATTTGCAGCAGTGATAAAAAAGAAAACAATGTACATAAATGCAAATGGATAATAATTGATTGTTTCTTGCTATGATCACTAACTTTTCAGACATATTAAATTTTAATTTTATATTTCAAAATTATTATATAGACCTCTCTTCAGTAATAAACTTTATTTACCTCCTTCTGAATTGAATTCCATTGTTTTATGGCATATAACATGCATGCTCATCACTTCCAATTAATTACTTGTCACTGCAACAGTTACCCCTTTCCTTGAGTTTGACTCCCACAGTTGTGGGCCACAGACTAGCCATAGAAAATATACAAGGAGAACCGTCAGACATGCAGCCTTAGACTTTACTCTCTCCAAACTCTTTAAGTCAAAATTTACATTATATCAGGATCTCAAGGTGATTCAGGCCTACACCAATGTCTGAGAAGCAATGCTCTAACTAAGCATTTCATATCAAGCAGCTCTATGGAGATAGAAACATTATGCTACCTCCACCTGGTTAATTCCCTCATTAATTTTCTCAAAACATTCTCATATAATTTTGTTATGGCTCTCCTAATGTTTACTACTTCTTTTTCTGCCTTTTCTACTCTACAAAATCACTGACATAATTAAATGTTTAAATTCTTCCTCTACCTCAGAGTCTCACTTTGTCACTCACTCTTGGTAGAGTGCCATGGTGTCACAGCTCACAGCAACCTCAAACTCCTGGGCTTAAGCAATCTCTTGCCTCAGCCTCCCAAGTAGCTGGGACTACAGGCACATGCCACAGTGCCCAGCTATGTGTTAGGGGAAATTAATGAAGGAATTACCCAGGTGGAGGTAGCAAGATGTTTCTATCTCCATAGATGGCTAGATATAAAATGCTTAGAGCCCCCTCTACCTCCTCCTATCTCTAAATACTTGACCTTCAACACTCTGCTTTGTAGCTCTGTGACTGGGAACATTCTCCTCTTTCCACAGCCTGAAGATGTCGGTCATCTCCTGTATTTTTATTTTATTGGGCTCCACAACATGAAATAAGTGAATCACATTACCTGCTCTTCTATAGTCTTATTTTGCCACAAATTTGGAAGCCTCAATTCAAGGCTACAGCTTTGAGAAGTCTCCTTTATTAGATGGCCACAGTCTCATAAGTGAGTCAGAATTAGGACAAATCACAAAGAATTTAACCATCAAAGGAGAAGAAAGCTCTGATTCTACATCTATAACAGATTGATGCTCATTGAGATTAAAATCACCAACATCATGAGTCTCTGACACACTGAAATGATGTAGAGGACCATGATTATCTCATAAATATCATTCTATCTCTGAAAGCTGTTTCTTGCTTAAAAAGTACATATGGGAGAACAATCATTACTAGATGAATGTTAGTAGGCTGTGGGGAACACATAAATATATCCCTGGCATCAGGGAAAATTTCAGAGTGCAAATGTCACTTAGATTGAGGGTTGAATAATGAGAATAGTTGTGAATATCATGTTTTTGGTAGTGTAGGGCACTACTTCCATGCCTGGAAAGAAACACAAACAAATAAATTTTAAAAATGTGCACTGGTAATGGGACAGGGTAAAATATGATTAATTCTGACCAAAATAATTTATATTGAACCTGTACTAAAGAACTAATAGAATTGTTAAAACAAGACATGAAAGAAAGCTTGATAGAAAAATCAGTGGCAGCAGCTTCTGATTCAGAGGGTCTTACAAACCTTATGAAAACTTTTGAAATAAGTCCAGTCAATGAGTATAGAATAAGGAATAGTGCAGATTCTTATGATGAGGTAATTTCTAAGGTCACTGTGTCTACAGCATGAGCCATGAACACATTGGAAAGGGGGCAGGATATACTGTATAAAAACAATATCAGGTTAGAGCAACACACATGGACAATTGTGTTGGTGTGGTTGTGATTAGATATTGTCAGTAGCGCTGGATAGAAGGAGACAGAAGAGAGATTCTATGACTTAGAAAGAGTGAAATGGAGTGATTAATTGAATGTAGTAGATTAAGAAGAAAGAATCATAAGAAATGACATCCACATTCTGAACTTAGCTGAATGGAGATTAGTTCCACACACTTCCATGGTGATCAAAGGAAGAGAATGAGTTTGTTAACCAATCATCAGTTAATTGTTAATGGGCCCTTTTGCATTAATTATTCATTTACACTTTGGACTTGGAGAAAAAAAGAAAAGAATTGCTTTGGACATTATTTGTCTATAAACATTCAAATAGACATATATATTTCTCTGTATGTCTTGAGTTTAGAGAATAAATATGAAAGGAGGAGAAGAGACTGGAGATTGACCAATAATTAGCTTTGGCTGGTTGTGGTGCCATAAGCCGATAGTCCCAGTGTTTTCAGAAACTGGAGCTAAAGGATTGCTTAAATCCAGGAAGTCCACAACAGCCTGGACACCATACCAAGAGCCCATACCTACCACATACAAAACAAATAAATAAATAAAAGACAATGATCAGATCAAATTAGAAAATTTACTTCCAGTAACTAGAATTAATTATATAAACATGAGTTTTGGCCCAGACTAGGTGTGAAACCTAACTCTCCTTACAGGTTCGGTGTCTTTATACACTCAACACCTTAGCTTCCTCACCTGCAAAATGGAGACAATGGTTGTTGAAAGGACTGCTATGAGGATTAAATAAACATGTTGAGGAATAATGATATATACCAATAAATTATTTTATCTTAGTGTTTAGTAAAGACTTGGCAATATTAGGAGTTTATGTAAAGCTAATTTTATTTTTTGTTTTATTCTGAAAGAGTGAAAATTTACTGTGTTCTTGGCTGTGCAGAAGACAGGCACGCAGCCTTCAGACATATGAAAAAAGGCTCATCATCTTTAATCATCAGAGAAATGCAAATCAAACTACTTTGAAATATCATCTAACTCCAGTGAGACTAGCCTATATCACAAAATCCCAAGACCAGAGATGTTGGCGTGGATGTAGAGAAAAGGGAACACTCTTGCACTGCTGGTGGAAATGTAAATTAATACATTCCTTTTGGAAAGATATATGGAGAACACTTAGAGATCTAAAAATTCAATCCTGTAATTTGTAATTCCTCTACTGGGCATGTACCCAGAAGACCAAAAATCACATTATAACAAAGATATTTGTACCAGAATGTTTATTGCAGCCCTATTCATAATTGCTAAGTCATGAAAAAAGCCCAAGTGCCCATCGATCCACGAATGGATTAATCAATTGTGGTATATGTACACCATGCAGCCTTAAAGAAACCTCTTTCATGTTTACATGGATGGAGCTGGAACATATTCTTCTTAGTAAAGTATCTCAAAATGGAAGAAAAAGTACCCAATGTACTCAGCCCTACAATGAAACTAATTTATGGCTTTCATATGAAAGCTATAACCCAGTTATAACCTAAGAATAGGGGGAAGGGGAGAGGGAGGGGAGGGAGGAGGCAGGTGGGTAGAGGTAGGGAGATTGGTGGGATTACACCTGCAGTGCATCTTACGAGGGTAGAGGTGAAACTTAGTAAATGTGGAATGTAAATGTCTTAGCACAATAACTAACAAAATGCCAGGGAGGCTTTGTTAACCAGTGTGATGAAAATGTGTCAAACAGTCTATGAAGCTAGTGTATGATGCCCCACGATCATATCAATGTACACAGCTATGATTTAATAAAAAAAAAAACTCAAAAAAAAATAAAAATAATAATAAAGAAAGAGAATAAGGTCCTCCAGAGGAACCAGGAAGAGAACACCTGTCAGCAACACTCCTTTTGGCCAGCCCTGTGGGCCCTACCAGCTACTGGGAGCAGAGACCTGTGAGCAGAGGCCAAACAACACCTGTCCCCTAACAAGAAAGGTGGGCATATCATACATATCCCTCGTTCTTATTTCCATATGCATCTGTCCATTTCTGCATGCATTATCTGATTCATTTTACTCTGCACATCAACCACCTTCAAAGTTCCTAATGTTTTCTCTATGCAGTAAAGGACTTTACTGCAGTTGCATTCCAAATTGTCAACTGTTGGATTTAACAAGACAGTTCTCCAAAACAGGACCACTAAGACCCATCACCCCCACCCCTGAGTGGGGCAAACATGCTCAGAATATTTTTTCTTTCCTCTCCTCAATCATAATACCCTTTATCAAAGTATGTGCTTATCTTAAAATCTCCCTCATTTCACTTAGGAGGTTTATAAAATCAGCTATACTAGGTAGGCTTAGACTGAAAATTTTAATAGCATGTTAGAACATTTATAATTCTGAAAATACACACCAAATAATTCATTTAAAATGTGAAATAACATTGCACAAAGTTACTTATTGCCATGTTACCCATCTTTGCACAGAAAATAAATAAAATGAAGAAAAGAAACCTTAATATTAATCCATAGATAAATGATTAAGTAAATTATGGTCCATTAACTAAAACCATAAAGTGATATATTTATGTTCTGACTTATTTTTGACTATAAACCTGACATTCTATTCTCAGAGCATATAGAATGTTTTCTTAGAATTATTGGTATAATAGGACTCACATTGTATATTTATGATATTTAATATGGAGATAAGGTAGTAAATGTTTCTATCCACTTGGCATCTCCCCCATAATGATAAAACAGGTGGTAGTGACCTGAGTCAACCAACCATTCCCTCCCCCTCCCTCGGGGTTAAAGTTCACTTTATCTGGGAAATACTGGGTGAGATGAAGGGGAAGTGAAACAAGTGACAATTATTATTTGGTAGCTTTACAGAATGTCTTAACTTTCCCCCAATTTAAATTTTTGATAGACTTATCGAAGATCAAATGATGACAAGTGCCTGGGTTCATCTCTCTTGGTTCTCAATTCTATTCTATACATTTCTCTATTACTGTGAGAATACCACACTGTTTTGATCACTATAGATTTATAGTATAGTCTGAAGTCTGCTAGTGTGATTCCACCTGATTTGTTTTTATTTCTGAGTAATGTCTTGACTATTTGAGGTTTTCTCTGGTTCCATATAAAATGAAGTACTAGTTTTTCCAGATCTTTAAAGTATGACAGAGGTGCTTTAATGGGAATTGCATTAAATCTGTAGATTGCTTTGGATATGAGTATATCCAAAAGACCAAAAATCACTTTGTAAAAAAGATATTTGCACCAGACTATTCATTGCAGCTCAATTCATAATAGCCAAGTCATGGAAGAAGCCCAAGTGCCCATCAACCCATGAATGGATTAATAAATTGCGGTATATGTGTACCATGGAATACTATGCAGCCTTAAAAAAATATGGAGCCTTTACCTCTTTTATGTTTACATGGAGGGATCTGAAACATATTCTCCTGAGTAAATTGTCTCAAGAATGGAGGAAAAGGGATCCAATGTACTCAGTATTTCTATGAAACCTAGTTATATTTACTCATACTTTCTTATGAAAGATAGAACACAACTATAGCCCAGGGAAAAGGAGAGAAATGGTGTGGGAAGGGAGGGTAGGGGGGCAGTATGACAGAGAGAGTGTAAAAAATAACAACAACAACAACAAAAATTAAATTAAATTATTTCTTAAGTAGTTCTCAGCAGTGTGAGTGGATAGGCAGAAAATACATGACATGATTTTCAATTTCTGTGAGCTTGCAAAGACTTCTCCCCTTCCTTTGTGTTAAATGGATAGTCCCCTACAAATGAGAAAGTGGGTTGCAGGGACCCAAATGTCAATAAACCCAAGTTCAAACTTTGGAGTTTTCCATAGGGAATAGTTTTTTATGTTCTTTAATTTCAAAACTATGGGTAGTGTAGTTAGTTAAATTAGATTAAATGATTTCTATTAAATCCTTATCAGGAAGTATTAAATGTTTTAAATAAAATACTCTTAATACGTTAAGGCTTATAATGTGATTAATACATTAGATTTAACATAAAATACATTAAATGTAAATATTTATGTCTAATAAGGATGGGGATGTCATGGAAGAAATATGCCTGGAAAATCTGTCTCCCATCCCCTTTTTCTTTCTCTTATTTATTTATTATTATATTGGATGAATAAAGAGCACCAAAGATATCTATAGATATGTAGCTATAGATTATACATACATAATCTCACTTTGCACTTCCAAAAAGCCTTGGAGCAAAGAAAAAAGAGAAAAGAAAAGAAGTTTAAGAAAAGCCTATGAGGCCAACCCTGCTGTTGGCTCTGCATGGGGAATGCCCCACATGCAGAGTGGACTCTGGGAAGAGGCCCTCAGGAGGCAGATTCTGGAGGCTACACAAAGCTTGGGGTCTTAGTTGGGGAGAGAGGACTCAAGAATCAGCCTGTAGGACGCTGGGGCAAAGCCAGGATCCAGCTAGAACATGCCTGGGAGAAAAACCAGCTAGAAGCTCAGTAGGTACAGAGAATGAGCAAGAATATTTGTACAGCAGGTGAGCATTACCATCAGTGGGGGAGGTTTGCACTGTGGCACATAGAAAAATGTGGAGGAATGTCAGACAGAGCAAACTGGACACCAACAGTGAATGCCAAGTTGGCATCAGCAAGAGATAGGCTAGAAAGAAAAGCAGCCCTTGGCCCCAGCAGAGAGGAAGGCTCTGAGCAACAGTTCTTAACCTTGACTGGTATGAAAAACACCTGGTTGGGGGGGAGGCTTTTAAAACATACAACAATGAAACTCCCCTACAAGTCTAATTAAACCAGAAGCTCTAGTGATCAAAGGCAAAGAATTGATGGGTGTTTTTTTTGTTGTTGTTGTTTGTTTGTTTGTTTTTAAGTTTTCAGACTTAAATTTGGAGCTAGACTTTACCCAAAGTGCTGAGTGAGTGTGAGCACCTGTCTAAGATAACCAAAGAGAAGGGTCACAGCCAGCCAGGGAGCAGGAGGCCAGGCAGGTGATGGGGGCAGTAGAGGCTGGATGGAGGCGTGATCCACTGGCCCAGGTTTTATGCTGTCCTTTGTTGGCAACCCAGGTTCCCCAGCCTGGGGTGATAATTGCGACTATGCCTCTCATTGAATTATTATCCACTGGTATCTTTGCTCCTCAAAATTACCTCAGAAGGCAGGTAATTCCTACAGGTCTTCTGGCTATTGCATAAAGGGTGGAGGTAGGGCTAGAATTTGAATGCAAATGTGTCTGGTGCTAAGCTCACTGTGGTAGCCACTAATCTACACAGCACTCAGAATGGTGGAATGTAGAGGTAAGGGTGGACTGGCCAACATCAAGGTGGTGCCACTGTTCTTACACGTTTCTTGAAGGCAGCTGAATCAGTCATCTTACACACCTTACACTTTCACAGCAGCAATAGTCTTCAGCACTCTTCTGGTTATTCTTGTGAAGCCAGTGGCTGCTCTATTTTGTGTCTGTCTCACATTTCAAGAAGGGGTTAACAAGCTAAGCTACTCAAAAAAAGAATACAATTAGGGTCACAAATTACTTTCAAAACACAAATGAATATAATATTCTGGCAGCAATCTCATTTTTTAAATTGAATCATAGCTGTGTACATCAATGCAATCATGGGGTACAATGTGCTGGTTTACATACAATTTGAAATATTTTCATCAAACTTGTTAACATAGCCTTTATGGCATTTTCTTAGTTATTTTTTAAGATATTTATATTCTACATTTAGTAAATTTTGTAAATTTTAGTAAATTTTGCATGTATCCTTGTAAGATGCACTGTAGGTGTGGTCCCACCAATTACCCTCCCTCCACCTATCCTCTCCCCACCCCTCCCGCTCCTCTCCCCTTTTCCCATATTCTTGGGTTATTATGAAAGCTATAAATTAGTTTCATATTAGGGCTGAGTACATTGGATACTTTTTCTTCCATTCTTGAGATACCTTACTAAGAAGAATATGTTCCAGCTTTGTCCATGTAAACATGAAAGAGGTAAAGTCTCCATCTTTCTTTAAGGCTGAATAATATTCCATGGTGTATGTATACGGCAATTTATTAATCTATTCATGGGGTGATGGGCACGTGGGCTTCTTCCATGACTTAGCAATTATGAATAGGGCTGCAATAAACATTCTGGTACAAATATCTTTGTTATAATGTGATTTTTGGTCTTCTGGATATATACCTAGTAGAGGAATTATAGAATCGAATGGCAGGTCTATTTTTAGATCTCTAAGTGTTCTCCAAACTTGTTGATAATCCCCTTCCTCTGGTACCCATCTGACAGGGGTACTTTTCCTTTAGCTCTGGTTATCTAAGTGAATCTTGCCACATCAGCAACAGCTGACAGCATTAGGAGTAGAAGCCTGAACTAACCTGGGCCAATATACTTCCCTCTCCTGGACATTTTTACAAATCTCTCTGCCTATGTAGACCTATAACATGTACATGATCTAAAGCAGTAGAAAGAGTCCTTTGGAATAAAAAGATGCATATGGATGAGGCAGTTCTGCAGACAGAGAGGTTTCTGATGACTTTCTGAGCTTTGGTTACTCTTTGTGTTTTAGGTGCCAACTTTTGCTCTTTATCATTATAGCAAATTCTCCCTTTGGAATTGAATCTAGCTAGAGTTGTTTTTGGCTACTTAAAATCACTAATCAATGAATAGTAGATCCACAAAAGAGCCTGTTGGATGGAGCTGAGGAGAACTCTCCTAATTCCGAGTTATGCTGAGGTCAAGAAGGGGAAGCTGGAAGTTTTATATAAAGTATTTTTCAAGACAGGCCTGTACAGTATTGTATTACCATTTGTTTGGAATATTGGGAACACCCAAATCAGATACAAATATATACAGATACAAATAAAACACATATTTTTAAATGAAATATAAGTTGCTTTCTGATTGTCTTTTAAACTATCTGTATTATAATTTTTCTCCTTTATATGAAATTAATTGTAAATGATGGTAAATAACATTTCTAAATTTATTCAGCAATGTGCACTTTGTCTTAAGTCTAGATTCAAGGCTAGGAAAACACACACACACACAATATTATGGCTAATGGAAGCTATAACTTTGAACATATCCATTAACATATTCTCATTGTCATCAAATATGTAATAAAATATTAAAAAGACTCAAATGTTTAAATGAGCAGCCCATTAAATTAACTCATAAGTTTATATCATTTTATTGGATAATGAGGCTGTCTGGGTAGCTGACCCTTAAATTATGGAAACATTTTAATTTTACCTATTAAATATATTTTTATAAACTGTACTAAATATTCCATGAATATTGGGGCACTTAGCTTTCCTTGTGAATCACACAGCAATAGTCCCATTCGCCTGTATGTTCCCACTGTAAGATTTGATTTATCATTAAAGGCATTTTCTTAAGGTTCATTTACATCTTATTTACTTGGAGTAAGAATTATCCCAGAATTGGTTTTTAATGTAAAGGAGATGGGAAAAGAGAGTAAAGAGAGATGGAGGGCACATCTATAATATTAACCCCGAGACTTCTCTTCTGTGGCTGATTTCCACCTGGTTCATGGCCATGCACATCAGTTTGTGTACTTGTCAGCAAGACAGTGATTCCTTCAGAGAATACTGAAGTATGTTTAGGGGTATTCTCTCTGCATCGTCTTATCCTAGACCGTTTGTACCTTTCTACTCGGTGTGTTCTGTCTCCATCCCTGCAGTGAGCCGTCTCTTTGCCCTGTAGCTGGAGCGTCTGTACCTAGTGGCTCCCCTCCACTTTTCCACATCTTTGATGTGTTTCATTTCCTTCCAGCAGCAGCCTAGGAAAAATTGAAGCACGCCAGGGGAAAATCACAGATGAAAGCTTGCTCTTTACTGGCCTAATTTTGCACACAATGCTAAGTTTGAGTACTCGAGAGATGAAATAACTCCCCCACTCTCACACAGAATAGAAACTGGGACTTGGGGACACTTTTGTCCATTCCATTCAGGCATTTTCATATACTGGAAAAAGATAGTGGCTTTTTTCCCCCTGGATGTTTGATCAAAAATCAGTGAAAGTATGATTGTATTTGCTTTTGGAGATTGTGGCAATCTGATAATTGGTCCTAATTTTCTCTGACTTTTTCTAATGGCTCTGCTAGAGATGACATTTTCTCTCATCCCCTTCAGGCAGGTGTGAACATCTAACTGTGTTTTCTCAGGTGAAACAGGAAGAGAAGAAATACAGGTGACTTTCGCTCACTTTCCTAATAGGAAATTGTTTGACCTTGAACTTCCTCTTGTCTCCCCTTCTTGAAGACTGAAAGGTGCACATCAGAGACCAGCTTTGATCATGCAGGCAGAAATAGTGGCCTAGTGGGTAACGTTCATGGGAGAACACACATTTTCTCACTTCCTGCACTAGTCAGGGTATTTCAGAAAAAAATATATAATTCCACTTTGTTAGAAAATTTTTAATTTTTATACTTAACATAAAAGTGATAAGAAATTTCCAAGAATTTAAAGAAATTGTATTCAAATATTAATTCGTATATTCTACAACAATGGAAAAGAATGAACTATCAGTAATAAACTATTGGTATTGGAAGGGGAGAAGTAAACCATCTTTATTTGGAGATGACATAATTATATATGTAGAAAATCCTAAGGAATCTAAAAGGGGTAAAAACTACTGAGTGAATTTAGCAAGATTCCAGGATATAAGGCCATTGACATGATCCATACTGAGGCTATTTTAATGCACAAACTTCGAGATGGATGAATAAAGTCTTCTCTCAACTGAATTTTCTAGGAGAGTTTATTCATCTGATGTGTTCATTCATTTCATTATTTTATGAGCAATTATCAAATAGTGCTCACTGCATACTAAACCTAATATTAATTGCTAGAGATACACACAAGGTCAGACAATTAAGTTTGTGACTCATCCTAGAAAAAGTGCTACATTACCTCATTGCTGAAAATCAGCATAGTCACCAGGTAGCCAATGGGTTACTTTGAAGGTAACCAGACTGATATTCGGCAATGAGGTATGTAGCACTTTTTTCTAGGATGAGTTTATGAACTTAATTGTCAGTTGTCTTACATGTATAAGATAGAGTCTCTGGTTCCTGGGGAGTCTTAGACTAAACAGGGAGCCAGACATTTAAGCAAATAGCACAGATATTGTGTGAAAGGAGGCAGAGTGGTGAACAGCTAGAACTGGGCTTCAGAATAGGTCAGACCATTTTTCAAAACTCAGTGTTAAAATTTTCTAGCTGGTAGACTCATACAATTGTCTTGAATTTGCTAGAACTCACCTTCCTTACCTGCACAGTAGGAGCAATACTTCCTGTTGTTATTTGGCAGTGTAGAGATGCCTAAAAGCTAAGGCAGAGGTACTACCTAGAATCAACAGCAGTGGCAGGTGCTTAATCAATGCTAGGCATTATGTTTGTCATTATGATTCTAGAGCTATACACCAACTGCTATGAAAAGATGGATCAGGAAGGTCCAGCTCTATCTGAGGAATTTTTCTCAGTTGACTGATGGGTTATCTGGAGTCTAAAGGCTTCTCTGCCTAGGAACTGGGACAGTAGCCAAAGGTTTGACAACAATAGAAAAAAATGACATTAACTCCTCCTTTTCATTCTTCAGACCTATTCATTCTTTAGTTCCTGACAACCTGGCTTCTTCTCTTCTATGAAACAGAGCTTTGGGAGATAAAACAAGTGACTTTACAGCATCCTTGTTTAAGCTATTTTTAATGGATCATTTTAGTAACCTAGTAATTACAGGAAACATGTTGAGCATTTATTTCGATAACTTACATGAATACATGACTTTATTGAGTCTCACAGTGACCTTATGACATTATCATTATTATTTATTTGTTTTGAGACAGAGTCTCACTGTGTTACCCTTGGTAGAGTGCTGTGGCGTCATAGCTCACAGCAACCTCAAACTTTTGGGCTTAAGTGATTCTCTTGCCTCAGCCTCCCAAGTAGCTGGGACTACAGGCGCCCACCGCAACACCTGGCTATTTTTTGGTTGTAGTTGATTAGCTGGCCCAGGCCGGGTTCGAACCTGCCACCCTTGGTGTATGTGGCTGGCGCCATAACCACCATGCTACAGATGCCGAACCCATTATTATTATTAAACCCATTTTACATTGGAGATTATCAGAGGTACAGAAAAGACAAGTAACTTGCTTAGAATCATAGAACTAGAAAGCCAGTAAGTGGTGGAGTTAGTATTTTAACCCAGGTTTTTCTGACTCCAAAACTCATAATTTTACCCAATTCTATCATGCACCTGCTACATGGGTCACTACAAAAGTTTTGAGATACACACAAATCAAGAAACGTAAAATCTTCACGGACAAAAACAAATGAAGCCCTCAAGCAACACCGGTGAGTCGAGCAAGTTGAAACGTTCACAGATCAATCAGAAAGGAGGCTTTTAACTGTCTTTTAGAAGAGAAATAATAGAAAGTGACACAGTCTGTCTCAACACTTTCATAGTGGCTTATGTAGAGTATCTGGGGTTAATAACTACCTTCTTTGTGCTCCTACATAATTGTATTTTTCTCTCGAAAATGCGATCTCATTCTTATCAACAGCTATCTTTCCCACTGTGTTGTGAGCTTCTTAAGGTTTCAGAATGATTTGGGTCTTATTCATTTTGTAACCTTTAACAGCTGGTGCTGTCCCTCTGACACGAGATCGGTACTCTATAGCCTTTTGCTGTGTTCAACTTAGATTTACTGTCTTTCTTCTAACGACCACTTTGCCATCTCATCTCTATTTTCTAACCAAAGTCACTACAGCCTTGGGACCATTCAAATCCACATAACTCAGGCTCCAGATGTTAGGGAAGCACACTATGTGACAGCCCAGACAGAGACATTACAAACTGATTTCCTAGTGGCCAAAAACATGAGTAATTTCTTCATCACTATTTAAGTAAGTGAAAGTGAACTGGGTGCTATAATAACTCTGTGTGACAAATACTCTAGAATTGGGAAACCCAAAGAGTGGGAGCAAAGTCTGGCCTGGTGTGGGTGGGTGTGGCTGAAGGACCCACCGATAGGCAGAAAAAGGAGGAACTTCTCCCAGGAGATGCTGCGGAGGACATTTCATTGAGTTGTTCCAAAGCAGGACACCAGGCCCTTTGAAGATCAGAGTATAAGGCAGTTTGGGCTGATTGCATAGCATTGCGTGATAATTCTTTAAAAATCCCTTTTCCCATGGTGGTAGCTAGTTTCTGTCAAAAACATTAAGAAATAAGGCATTTACAATAAATCGTCTTCATGCAGCCTGTATTAAGCTTGATCTAGGAAACACACTCAGAAGCTTAAAATAAAATTCAACATTTTCCCCCTCTCTATTTGCTAATCGCTTACAAAACTAGACTCCAGAGGCTCTCTTCGTCTCTGGCAGCTCAGTAGACGTTAACTGAATGAATTCATGAGTAAACATTATCACTAACATCGGCACTTGTTCTGCCGCTCCCTGGGACTGGAAAGGAAGCCTTTCACATTGGCAAGACCATGGGTTCTTTGTGCATGTTACTTAGGCCTCAAAATTCTTGAAAGGATAGAGAGCAGAGGTGGGACAAATGGTTACTTCTCCTTTTATATGTACCCTGCTTTTTTTTTTTTTTTTTCGCAAAGAAAACATTATGGCAAGGGTACTGGTGGAAGGCAGATAGTCTGTTCCTCTAAATCCTCCTTGAAGTAATGCAGTGAGTGAGAAGCTGTGTCCTTTAAAGAGGCAAACTCAAGGTCATACATGGCCAGGCCTTGAAGAATCTTATTCCAGGCTTTGGATGACATCCCCACCAATCATCAACATCTATTAAGGGTCAGCTAGGTACCAGGCATTTATTCTGATTAAAGCAAAAATAAACATAAACAAAAATAAAAGAAGACAAAATGGTGAGGTAGCTTTATTATTATCCTCCAATTACAAATAAGGAACTAAGCATCAGAATTTTAATAACTTTGCCTATAAGAATGGTAGGAGCAGGATTCCAGCCTACATTTGTCTGAAAATTATGAAATAAATTGCTTTTAATATTTATAATGTTTATATATTATAAATATGTATTTATAATATATAAATATTATAATTTATATATATTATAAATATATATTTATATTTATATATAAATATTATATAATCTATATAATATTTAATATCTAGTTCTAACACTGAATTAGTATAAGGGCCCAAAGAAGCTTGAGTACTTAAAAGTTTTTTTGAGTTTAAAGGATGGATGTGTCTTCCTCCTTTCTAGATGGGTCATGATGAATTCCACAGAACGTGACAAGAAACTAAGCTTCTAATATTTTTGTATACAGATGTTTTAACTAATAAAAGAAAAACACCAGTAATTTTACCCCCTAACACGCTATTTACATCCTTAACTATTCTCTTTCAGAATCTGTCATTATGCAACTAAAATTGCATAATCATATTCAAGATCAATAATTTATACTTTTAACTCCTTACTGTTCAATTAACCAATGTTTATTTCTCCTGCCTCAGTCTCCTGGGTAGCTGGAACTGCAGGCACACACCACCCCATGCCGCCACGCCTGGCTAAGTTTTCTACTTTTTGTCCAAGAGACAGATTCTTGCTCTTGCTCAGTCTGGTCCCAAAGCAACTCACCTGCCTTGACCTCCCAAAGTGCTAGGGTTACAGGCATGAGCCATGGCGCCCAGCCTGAGCTAATTCTTGCAAGACATTTCTGTCTATTTTTGTAATAAAAATATATGTTCAGCTTTTTTTTTTTCTATTAATAAAAATTTGGGGACTCAGCGTGAAAAATACATAGGTACCTTGCATTTTAAAAAATATTTTTAGAGGTTGACAGCAGCAATTTTCAAAATAGCCTGAGCTTCAGCTGCAGAAACTTAAACTTTTGGTTCTGAAGAAAAATTTTAACATCATGCAACCTAAGATTAACTCTTTCCCCAAACATATTCATAGTATATTACAAACTCTCCTCTTTCAATGGCCAGTGTACAATTCCCGCTTATTGAGAAGAAATAGATTCTCTGTGCCCCAATTTCTATAAACTTCCTGACTCTATATATTTCTTAGAGCATATTTGTCCTAAATATGTCTGTTAACTACAAAAAGAAAGAAATATTAAAAACTGAAATTAAAAAATGAGCATGTCTTTATAATAAAGTTTAGTTTAGCAAACACCAGTTATATATATCCTTAGAATCAATCTTTCTAGTTTAGTCTTCACGATTATTGTTTGAAATGATGATATAGTGTTTTAATCTTTACTTACCTATCCCTCTATTACTGACCTTTATCTGACTTGTTTCCAGTTTTTTATTTGTGATTAATGCTCCAATAAATTCCTTTTTTAATGGAGCTTATATTGAATTTTACCTTCAGAATATATTCTTAAGAGTAGGAACATCTTTATAACTTTTAATAAGTATTGTGAAATTATCTTGCTGTCAAGATTGTAAATTCATCAAAGGCAAGGAAGTGGTTTCATATATGTTTACATCTCTAGCACCTGGCAGAGGTCTTGGCAGGTAAGTGCTAAAATATCAGATTGAATTTAATGAAACTGTAGGACTGCTATCAGTATGACGAGCATTGTGAAATCCTTTTTTTTTTTTTTTTTTCATTTTCAATAATGGAAGTGTGTTGGTACTTAGGGGCATGCTGCTTGGTTATTCTTCCATTAGAGAGTCTGCATTTGTAGGCAGGCAACTGAACTGATGGATGTGCCCTGTGTAGGTTGGAAACATGCTGTAAAGGTAAGAAATGGTGCCAGGGAAAAAAGGCTTCTGAAGGAACCTTCCACCTAATGATCTCAGAACTGAGAAAAGTCATAGTCAGCCCTCCATAACTCCCTGTTTTTGTTGCAGTTTTTTTTGTTGTTGTTGTTTGTTTGTTTTCTGGGGCTGGGTTTGAACCCACCACCTCTGTTATATGGGGCCAGTGCCCTACTCCTTGAGCCACAGGAGCTGCCCCAAACTCCCTGGGTTTTTTTTTTTTGTTGTTTGTTTGTTTTTAATTAAATCATAGCTGTATACATCGATATGATCATTCGGGCATCATACACATATAAACGGTTGACACGTTTATATCACACTGGTTAACATAGCCTTCCTGGCAATTTCACAGTTATCGTGTTAAGACATTTACATTCCACATTTACTAAGTTTCAAAGAAAACCTTTTTTAAAAAAATTTTTTGCAGCTTTTTTTGGGGGGAAGGGGGGTTGGGGCTGGGTTTGAACCCGCCACCTCCGGTATATGGGGCTGGTGCCCTACTCCTTTGAGCTACAGGCACTACCTGGAAAGAAAATCTTAATAGCTCATTTAAAAGCAAGATCTATACATCAAACAGTAAAAAGGTGGCAGAAGTTAAACTACTTTCAGTTCTTAGATCTGAATTCATGTTGACAAGCCAATAATTACTGTTAAATAAACAGTTAAATAATTAGTCAGCTAAAAGCAGCAGAGGTAAACTACTCACTAATTCTCAGCTCTTAGCCATCACTCAGCACACTTACAACTTCATCTAAAGATAAAAGTTATGTAGCAGCTAACTGAAATAGTCAAACCCTTTACAAACTTAATTAGAACTACATGTTTTACACCAAAAAATCTATTCATTTATAAGCAGGACTTTATTCTACTTATTGCAGACACATATCATTCCTTGATTTTGAGAAAGTAAAGTACAGGCTCAGCTCCTGTAGCTCAAGCGGCTAAGGCGCCAGCCACACACACCAGAGCTGGTGGGTTTGAATCCAGACTGGGCCTGCCAAACAACAATGATAACTACAACCAAAAAACAGCCAGGCATTCGCAGACACCTGTAGTCCCAGCTACTTGGGAGGCTGATGCAAGAGAATTGCTTAAGCCCAGGAGTTGGAGGTTGCTATGAGCTGTGATGCCACAGCACTCTACCCAGGGTGACAGCTTGAGGCTCTGTCTCAAAAGAAAAAAAAAAGAAAGTAAGTAAAGTACATTCTACAGGCAAGAAATACTGCAGCTCAATTCTTTATTAGTATGGTTTTAAAACCAAACCAAACAAGCCAAATAAAAAAGAAAAAGACACAGAAACCTCAATAGCAATGAAAAGTAATGCATTTAAAAATATTTTGGTACCTAAAAAATGTTTTAGGTTTTAGCTATTAAATTCATAGTTAAAATATTGCAGAGACACAAGGAATCATTTAGCTGCGGGTATTGTAAATCAAACCTCTTTCTTGGGCATTAAACAGAACTATAAAACTGCTTCTTGTCTTTGACCTAGTAATTTTATATTTGGGAATATGCAAATAATTCCTGCAAAATACATTCTAGCAAAGCTATTTGTAATAAAGAAAAATGGGGTCCAATCTAAATATTCTGAAAAAGAAATGGTTACAAAACCCACAGAATCAATAGTAACAGAATGAAATACTATGTAGTTAAAAGCAGTTAAGAATGTACACTAAGTAGCTACTCAAATGTATGCACAAATAAAGTAAAAAACAAAAAGCCATGGAAACACATGCTCACAGTATTTATGAAGGCTAAGATCACAAATCAGAAATCTGAGCAATGTAAACAGAATTTTTTGTTCACTGAACTCCTGTTCCTCTGCCAGTAAGTTAAACATAAAATAATTTTATTTTTTTTTAGAAACAGAGTCTCACTTTGTCACCCTTGGTAGAGTGCAGTGGCATCACAGCTCACAGCAACCTCTAACTCCTGGGCTTAGGCGATTCTCTTGCCTCAGCCTCTCAAGTAGCTGCGACTACAGGCCCCCGTCACCCTCGGTATATAGGGCTTGTGCCCTACCCACTGAGCCACAGGCCCTGCCCAATATAAAATAATTTTAATGGGAGAAAATGACTGAAGCCTTAGGGTTCTTTTGATTCTCTCTCAAGGTACATACCGATCTAAATGCAAGATGTGAATTCTACATGTAAAGACTCTACTACATAAAACAAACATGTCTTCAACATAAGTGTAATTTATCTATACACTATTACACAATTATAAATGTTATACTTTTCCCCCATGCAAAATACCTTTCCAGGGGAATATATAATAAGCAAAAATGATCATCCCTATTTTACAGATGGAAAAACTGATGAAAATTATCAATGATCTGCCCGATTGTTCCAATTCCTGACTTCCTACCCTAATAGCATCTTTTGTTCACATTTCCACTTCACAATTCTCATTTCATTTTAAAAGAAATCCCTTTCACTTTTCGGAATAATGTATACAAAATTGTTCTCCTTAACAAATAGGTAATAGATAAGAAAAAATGATTGCCAATACCTGGACTGAAATAATATACATTTAAGTTGTTTGCTGTTATTTACAGCATTTCCTCTGAAAAAGCAAAGAGAATAACAGAGTTTAAATAATACAAATTTACATTGTTTACTATTATTTACAGCATTTCCTCCAAAAAAGCAGAGTTTAGTTCAAGTTCTCTATACTAGTTAGTCAAATTGTAGGTTAAAGTGCTCAAAGTACATCCTCCTTCTATTCAAAGAACTGTTTCCATTGGCTAAGACGTGAATAGCTAGCAACAAAGATGAAAATCAAAACATTTCAGAAAATGATCTACCTTGACTGTTTTATCTCTATACTTATGAAAATTAAAAATCCAAAAGGCCCCCCAAAACTAACTAAAAGATAACCAAACATACTACTTAAAGAACGATCCATTGGGGAAAAAAAAACAAAAATCATCTAACTGGCAGACCACCTGTAAATTTCATTCATATTCATTTTCTGAAGTCCATCTCAGATGTCACTTCCTCTCTGAAGCCTTTTCTAAGGACTCCAATCCAGACACTTCTTCATTTGTGTTTTAGAGCACTCTGGACACATAACTTGAATATGTCAGATTTTGGAAATCTGATCATAAGCTTGTCTCTTCCACAGGATAAATAATATATATTTTTTCATCTTTGAGGCACCAGGAATATATTACACAATTGCTGTATAAATGAAAGACTAAATACTAAGGTTTAAAGACTAGTTATTTCAATATTTACTGGAAAAACTAGTATACTTGCAAGTCTAGCTCTCTTGCACTTGGAAGCACTATATTCTTTCATTCAGAACTTTCAAAAAGGAGAGAAAGCTGCCTGCCCTGCAAAGTAGGAGACATAAGTAACTGAACTGCTGTCAACTTGATTAAAACTTAAATATCCTTAAACAGATAACAAAAATTTTAACAAATGCATGTCACTCAGGACAGTTGACAAAGCAAAACAGAAACTGCAAAATGTTATGAAAAATTTAATAGCTTCTCAAATGTCCTAAAATAACCTCAAAATTCACAGCTAGCAGCAATAAAATAAACACTAGCTTTAAAAAAAAATTAAACTTAGTAAGTAAAACTATTTATAGATTGTAAAAGTTTGTTGAACAATTATTCGAACTGTTAAAGTTACTAACAGTTTCAAAAAGATCCTCATTCCCCTCAAATGGTAAATTTTGAGTAAACTTAACAAAATAATTGGGCCAGTGGTTCATGCCTGTAATCCTAGCACTCCAGAAGGCTGAGGCCAGTGGATTGCATGAGCTCAGGAGTTCTAGACCAGCCTGATCAAAGAGTGAGGTCCAATCTCTAAAAATAGCAGAGTGTTGTGGTGGGCTCCTCTAGTTACAGCTACTCAGGAGGCTGAGGCAAGAGGATCACTTGAGCCCAAGAGTTTGAAGTTGCTGTGAGCTGTGATGCCATGGCAGTCTACTGAGGGCAACAAAGTGAGACTTGGTCTCAAAAAAAAAAAAAAAAAAAAAAAAAAAAATTATGATGTATGAATATTGTCACGCCCTACAGTGAACAATCTTAACCCAGATTACTTTACTACACTGACTTTTACTAGCAGTTAAACTGAGAACCTTGAGTATGAATGATGTAACAGATCAAAGTTTTCAAGATTTGCCCAGTTTCTCCCATTATTTGCTACTTCTAAGTGTTTAAGACAATCTCAGAGGCCCCAGGGTGGTGGCATTGAGTTGGTGGCTCTTGCACTTAATCCTAGAACTCTGGGATGCCCAGGCAGTAGGATCACTTGAGGTCAGGAGTTCAAGACCATCCTAAGCAAGAGACCCCATTTCTACTAAAAATAGAAAAATTAGCCTAGCCTTGTGTCAGTTGCCCATAGTCCCAGCTACTTGGGAAGCTGAGGCAGAAAAAGATAATCTCAGAGAAATTCCTTAGTGGGATCTTATTTTTTTTTTATATAAAAAAATTTTTTTACAAGTTAGAAATTAAGTATCTCAGTCATTACAGCAACTCTTTATTAATGTAGTTTATGCGACTCTGGGTGTTACAGTCCACAAATTAGGAACCAACTACTACTAATCGTGAAATTAAGAGTATCAAAGTCCTAGAAAGAACAAGTGCTCCCACGTATAACCAACCTGGAGTTCCAGGAAAGTGCAATAAAACAGGAAGCAATATACCGTAGTTAAAAGTTACTGGCAGCTGTAACTACCCTGGGAGTTGCTCACGAGCAGGGACCTGGTCGTCCATTTCCTTAGCGTGTGAGACACAGGGCTGTGAGTGAACATTCACTACTGGAATGCTCGCAGACCTGCAAGCATCCAACTTAAGGACTTAGAGGAGTGAAGCCCAAACTCCAAGGGCGCTCCACTCACAGGCCCCGTTCCAGGAAAACTGAAGACAGCTGCTCCAACTACTCGGCCCGCAAGACGGGAGGCGAGCCTTGGGGCCCACTGAGTCCTCCAGAATCTACCCCAGCAAGGGCCGTTCCAGAGCCTCCAACCCCAAACCGGGTCAATCCCAGGCGCTTCTGGGGAAACTCGACCCCACCCACTGCTACGCCCCCTTCCCCCAGCTCGGAGCCGGGAAGCCCTGCTGCCCTGGACAGGGGTGACTTTACCTTCATACAGTGAACCAGGGGGCCCTCTGGGCCTCACCCACCTTGCATTCATCGCTCTTTTTTTCTTCTTCGCAGAAGTTGACGGGGGCCAGGCCGGGCAGATAGAAAGCGCCGCCCCGGCGCGGGCCAGGGGCCGCCCCCAGCAGGAGCAGCGACAGCAGTAAGAGCCGCGGCCACCGAGGTGGAGACGACGCCGGCAGTCTCGCGCTCATGACGACTGTTTCAGGGAAAGGGCAACCCAGCCTAGGGGGGTGAAGAGGGAAGGAGGGACAGGGAAGCTGGGAGACCACGACAAGGCCGCGGGAGATGAGGGAGGCCGGGCCCGGGAAGGCTAGTTCCGGTTACGCTAGGAGACAGCACCAGTCCCGCAACAGAAACCGAACCTGACCGTGACAGAGCATGCGCGACGCTGCCTGCACATGCTCAGAGAGAGAGGCCGCAAGCGCCCTGAGGATTTTCCGGGAGGGAGCATGGAAGGAAATCCACTTTCCGGGGTTTCAGCTTGCCGGCTGGGGTGATTACTGCGAGGGTAGTTCCAGCGCTCAGGTTGTGATTCCAAATTCCAATCCAGAGCCCAGTGGGGCGCGGTAGAGCGCTGCGCTTACGCGGCGCCTCCGGTTTGCTGCTGTGTTAATTTCTGATAAACATCATAGAGTTTCCTTGACACACTGCCAGCGACACGCCAACCCCTATTACAGAGCTGGTGCCCCAGAAAGCACTTGATGGCGGCGGAGTTGGTGACCAGGAGAAAAAGTTCGGGAGACATCTAGTTGGGAGCAGGATAAGGAAAAAATGGGGAGGAACTAGCCTTAAATCCTCAAGTAATTCTTCCTAGGCATAAGCACGGGCAGTTTTAGACCATTGCCTGTGGCGATGCCTTCTTGCGTTGGGCAGTGATTGTGTACATTGAAGACCTCTTTAAAGGATGAAATGGGAAGAAAAGTGGCAGTTGTTGAATAGAAGGTAGTGGTGCCATTTCTTTGCAAAGGAAGACACAGGGACACTTGAGATCTCAGTGAAGAAAGTAGTCCTAGCGAAATGGCTTAGTATGGTATGGTATGATTATTCTTGAGCAAGTTCCTGTCACTTTTCCCGTTGATAATGTGATATGGTGTGCATGTGACTGTGTTGCATTTTCTGAGTATTTTTCAAGGAGAAATTTACTTTTTAGTGACATGCAAAGACCAATTCTATTGAGCTTTAGACTTCAATTGAATACTTTGGAAGGGTGCATCATCTTAATAATACTTAACAAAGAATCATAACCCAAATACCTTATCAGAATTAAAGAATGGGTAAGTTTGGCAAATAGTTAAGTACAGAAAAGTTTGGAGCCCCATGGACTAAATTCTTATGGGTGTTTGTACATTTTCCCCAGGAGAGGTTAACAACTTTTCATCAGCTTTTCAAAGGAACCTAGAACTCTACTGATTTATATTGTGGGGTAACCAGAACAATAAAAGATAAAATTGCTTATGAAGATATTTTGCACTGATCGAGAGCTCCATTTTTGAAACACCACTATCTAG
The DNA here is from genome assembly GCA_963574355.1 of Loris lydekkerianus. NCBI lineage: Eukaryota > Metazoa > Chordata > Mammalia > Primates > Lorisidae > Loris > Loris lydekkerianus. The sequence continues at coordinate 97,992 of CAUYPK010027869.1, forward strand.
TTCTGTGACCTCAAGCAAGTTAATCAAGAGAGAACTGGGATCTTGAAAAGAACAATGATTCTTCTTAAGGTTGTAGTGAAGATTAAATGAAAAATGTACAGAAAGTGCAGAGCACATCTGCTTGGCCCAGAGATATGGCAGCCATTTTTATTCAAAAGCCAATCTAGGAGGGCCCAAGCAGAAAACTAAGTGGCTTCCTCCCTCACACCCTCTCTCTCAAATAAAGCAACGCATCTATTGAAATTTGGGCTAGGGAAAATTTGTATAATATCCTGCACTTGGAAATCGTGGAGACTTGCATTATAGCTAGAGGAAGCAGACATTCTCCCCAAATAAAAAGAAAAGAGGAAAATTAACACTTCTGTTCACGATCTTCTTTTTCAGGCCTCACTAAAGCTTTGAGGATCACGATCGCACTTCCCTTCACCCCAATCTTTTCCTCCCCTAGTTTTCCAGGAAGCAGCATCGCTGCCCATCTGCTTCTGAGGCCCCCACCCGGGAAAAGACCTAAATTTCTCCTTCCCTCTCCACCTCCAGTTCTCCCACAAGTCCTTACAGCACTTTCCATGTCCACTACCCTAAGCTAAAATCCTACTTTCCCTGGACTCCTTACTGCAATAACATTTCAGCTTCCACTCCAGCCCAGAGCAAAGTTATAAAACCTGGAGAACCCTTTAAAAACACTCTTGAATCCCAGCACGGCATTTACTGTATCTGGAACGATCGCGTTTATTTGTTTACTCACTCCCTTATTTGTAAGTACATTCCACAAGTGTTTGCCCAGAGACACGGGGAGCGAGTTACCGGAAAGTAGTACATGACCACACAAGTTCTGTATCTGAATTTGGAATCGGAGACTTTCGGCTCTGAACTAAACCTGAGGTTTTCCAGAGACATCTAAACGATGAAGAGAAGCCTACGAAAGGGGAGTGACCTTTCTACAATGACTCGGCTTCCCCTGGAGACCGAGCCCGAAGCGATACGAGGTGTGGTGGAGTTAAAAAGTCCCTGGCGTTGTTCCCTCCAAACCGAGCTTTCTCCACCATCACCCGGTTCGGCATCTGTGAAAACCTGGAGAGGTGGAGGTTTCTCAGTCAAAACGACCTCTGGACTCCAAACTACCAGCTCGACCGCGCGCATGCGCATGCTCCCACAACTCGCCAACTCTAACTCCGACACGTCAACTGGCTGGGCCAGGGCCGGGTGGGAGGGGTCAGGGTGGGGCTCCGCCTCCAGGCGGGGCGGACTCCTTACTTCCGTATCCGGTCTTTCCTGGGTAACTGGGCGTCCGGGGCACCTTTGCTTACTTGGTGGTTGTGTCTGCGGGGTACAGGCGCGTAACGAAGGGAGCTTGCGCCGCCCTTCACGCAGGGCAGATGGAGTCCCTGCGGGGTGGGCTCCTGTACCCTGGGCGACGCTGTGCAGAAAGGCAAAAGGAAGAGTAAGGCTGCCTGGCGCCGTGGCTCACGTCTATAATTCTAGTACTCTGAGAGGCCTAGGCGGGTGGATTGCCTGAACTCAGGAGTTGGAGACCACCCTGAGTAAGAGTGAGACTTCGGTCTCTAAAAATAGCAGGGCGTTGTGGGCACCTGCAGCCCCAGCTACTTGGAAGGCTGAGGCAAGAGAACCGCTTGAGAACAAGAGTTTGAGGTTTCTGTGAGCTATGATACCATGGCACTGTACCTAGGGCGACAAAGTGAGACTCTGTCTCAAAAAAAAAAAAAAAAAAAAGGAATAGTGGAGGTTCCAGTTCCTAACAGGGAAGATTCCTCCCTGATCTTCTCCGTTAAGGTGACGCTCATTTACTCAAAGGACTAATACTCTGACGGGACTGTAAAGTAGTGGGATATAATTTTCTCCTTTCTGCTATAGATTGTGTTCGCCCTCTCCAGTTTATGGCTGATAATATGGTGTTACCATATTCATGGAGACAGAAGAAAAGTGATACAGAGAGTCTGGGAGAGGAGGAATGGAGAGCCAGTGTCTAATGGGCACAGAGGTTCAGTATGAAGAGCGAAAAAAGTTCTGGAGGTGATGTTTGTACAAGAATGTGCATGTCCCAGTGTCACAGAACTGTACACTTAAAAACAGCTAAGTGGTAAATTTTATATTATGTATATTTTACATAATATACGTTAGAAAAATTGGCATTTGTCCACTTCTCTGTGCTAAAATAATTCGGACTACCTGTTTCTCTGTTTCTTAAAACTTCTGTATCAGATTGTCAGATACAGCATATAAAAAGTACAGGATGCCCAGGTAAATTTTAACTTTGTATTATTAGTGAGTAATTTTTTGGCATAAATATGTTTCACATATCCCATGGGACATTTTTGTATTTTATCTGATTGGTCTTCTTTTGTGTCAAGTTGAAATTTGCTTACATTTGCAGAAGGTACACACTACTAGTTGTATTCCTGTAAATGAATGGGCTTTCAGGATTTTCTAGAAGAAAAAGATCAGCCACTAATCCTAGCACTTTGGGAGACCAAGACAGGTAGATCACCTGAGCTCAGGAGTTCCAGACCAACCTAAGCAAGAGCAAGACCTGGTCTCTAAAATATAGCAGGGCATGTGGCAGCAGCCTGTAGTCCCAGCTACTTGGGAGAAGGTTGAGGCAAGAGGATTGCTTGAGTTTGAGGTTGCTGTGAGCCATGATGCCACCACACTCTTCTGAGGGTGACTAAGACTGTTTTTTAAAAAAAAGAAAAAGATCACCTCATTGTTCCTCATTTTCTGATATAAAATGGTGATAGCTAAGAGACAAAAAGTGAGTCATTGAGTGAGTCACCTGGATGTGATCAAAATATACCAACTTTGGCATAAGGATTATTTTTGAACTGAAGGCAATTGAGAAACAGTAGACACAGGAATTTTAGCTCTGCCTTCTTTCTGCCTAAAATCAGAGACTAAATTTACCTTTGTAAAGGTGTTCTCTCTTCTACCACAAAGACCTGAGAGGAAACCAAGATGAATGTACATAGTAAACCTTAATAAACAACTCTTAACCTACATTGCAAAGTCACCGTCCCATAATTTACTGCCCTTAGGAGCCCAGGTCACTTACCTTTGTCTATTCACTTCCCCACAATTTATCATCCTTTGTTAAAAACATATGTAAGCCCCCAAGTCTTACAAAGAACCCTGCTTCTTTGGGTTTTCACTTCTGTGAAGCCCCCATGCAAGTTAAAGATACTAAAATTTGGGTAGCGCCTGTGGCTTATTAAGTAGGGCGCAGGCTGCATATACTGAGGGTGGCGGGTTCAAACCCAGCCCCAGCCTAACTGCAACAAAAAATAGCCTGTAGTCCCAGCTACTTGGGAGGCTGAAGCAAAAGAATCACCTAAGTCCAAGAGCTGGAGATTGCTGTGAGCTGTGATGCTACAGCACTCTACTGAGGGCGACAAGGTGAGACTCTCTAAAAAAAAAAAATTATTAAAATTTGTATGCCTTTTCTCATGTTAATTGTATATCTGTTGTCAGTTTAATTTGCAGGCTCCAGGTACATAAATAAGAGAATAGAGGAAACTTTTTTTTCTTCCCCCTTACCCCCTTTCCTCCTAGTCTAGGTACTGTATCATGGAAATAAAACTCATCCTGAACCATATAATATATATCCAATTCATGGTAGGTCAGAGCAAAGGAATGAGAAATCTCATTAGGTCTAAAGAAAGAGAATGAATGATTCCCAGGACATACAGCTAACATAGAAACTATTTATAAGCTAACAGATGTTGCCGCTAGAGAGGGATATTTTTTGTCCAGAAGGACCTGGAAAAAAACGAAAGCCACAGAGGCTAATACTAAAGTACACTCAGGGAAAATGGGGTAACTCTGTGACGTAGCTGGATAGTCTAATAAAACTAATTCTACTTGCTGTGAATTTGTGTCCACCAACCACTTTTTGCTTAACTTTAACTTACTAGTCTCTTGTGCATTTTTCTAGTTCTCTTTAAAACTTTTTTTATTTGTAATATTTATTATATCCTGGATAGGAACTCTTACATTAGCTATATAAACTAAATATTGCTAAACTTAAAAAACTCCTAGGGTGATGAAAGAAAGCAAACGTACTAATGTTACTGTTCACTTCCTCACAAGATGGAGGATGTGCCATTTAAAAATCTGTACAAACTCAACCATCTGGGATTGAATGTTAGAAGTTACCCAGGGGCATAATAGTTTTGTAAAAGTGTCCCCAAAAGGCAAAATTATGTAGTGGTATAGAGGAATGAATGGCTGCCTGGGTAGTTAGACAAGGAACCCATTGGATGGCATTATCTTGATGAGAAGGAGAAAAGCAGTCCCTGATGTGAGGAGCTGACCTGGTCCTTAAGGTAGAGCCTGGGATTCTCCTGTTGAATAGAAACAATTTTACAGAGCATGGACATCACACAAGGGCACTCTCATGTGATGTGATAGATCCAGACAAAACCACACCCTTCTGTAATCATGTCTGAAACGGTACACAAAAACCTGAACATTGTCTAAACCACAAATGACCAAACATCTCCCATCTTGGCTGAGAATAGTGATTGCTACTTCTTTACTAATTACAGCGTTAGCCTCAGACTAGTCTGCTCACTTAAGACTTATTAAGATATTTCATTTTTAGAATTACCCCTGCTTCCTGACAGCATCCAATCCAGAGCAATTCTCTACTTCCTTAAAGTACTCCCCCAAGCCACCAGACACAAGCTCAGATCCAGTAAATCCCTTTCTAATACCCTCTTATTAAGATGCCCAGGTCTCCCCACGGTATGCATTCTGTAACCAGTAATAAGTCCAACCACAAGTGTGTTCCTGGTGGTCTTGGCTTGAGTCATTTCATTTGTCAGAACACTTAAGTTAGGCTTATTTCTTAGGAGTGAATTTATATTAGCCACAGACACAAAAACTGATGGATAAGTAAAATTACTAATTTATTAATTTATAAAAATAATAAACCCCTAAAGACTCAGAAAAGGCAAATGTAGAGAACCAGCAAGAAGATTAGTGTTTTTCTGGAGGTAGGTGTGGAAAAAGGGAATAAAACAAAGGGTTGACGGAACTGTTCTAAAACATTTCCATATGGTTATGGCTGCACAACTCAATAAACTTACTAAAAATTAATAACATTTAGAACGAGTGAATTTTGTGGTATATACCTCAATAAAGCTGTCAAAACAATGATTATCCCAGTGGAGAGCAGCTACTTGAATCCAGCAGACAAATATTCTCCCTCTGTAGTTGAGCTAGTGGTCAAAAAAATTGAAAACATTTTCATTGTATTACTCCTGTTAAAACCTCAGTGAGATTCAGTTGAATAAGTAGCATGGCCAAAATGTAAATGACTGACATTACCAAGTACTGACAAGGATGTGGAACTAGAGAGTGTAGGTTTGTGGAAAATTGACACACATTCTGTAACTCAGAAATTCCACTTCCAGCTATAAATGCCAACATACATTCACAAAAAAAATGTGTTCACCAAAACAACTCAATTGTCCATCTACAGTGGAATGGATAAAGAAAATATGGTATAGTACTATAAACAGAACATTAGACAATACGAAAACAAATTCTTACTAAACAAACGTATCAATCTCACAAATATAGTAAGTAAAAGAAGTTACACAACAAGAATAATCCATAAACTCCATTTATAGAAAGTTCAAAAACAGGCACAATGGATCTGGTTTGTTAGAAGTCGAGAGTAGTTATCTTGTGGGTGTTAGGAGGAGGGTAGCCAGGGGGAGGCCTGGGGCTTATGCCTGCTACCATGTTTGTGTCTTGATCTGGGTGGTGGATGCAGTCACTTTGTAACAATTCATAGAGCTGTACACTTAGGATTTGTATAGGTTTCCATATGTATGTTACACTTCAAAAAAGTTTCTTAAAATATATATCATTATAGTAAACAAGTTGATAGATTTCAGTGGAGGTTGCTTATGCCATTATCTCTTCTACACACTTGAAATTGTCCACAGTATATGTTTCTGTATCCCTGTATGCATATATGTATACACTTATAGGTAGGAGTATATACATATGTGTATTTAATTGTAAATGTTTGAGTTGCTCCTTGACTTGCTAATCTATCCAAAAGTGAACAAGATATCCCAGAGACCACAGCAATATGCACAGAGCCATGGGATTCTTTTCTATCAATACATACTTGGAAATAAACACACAAAGTCAATGTACTTAGACAGTGTTAAGCAACAAAGCAATGTATCTAATATGCAAAATGACAGTCTGAGTGAATGTTTTCATGCATGTCTTAATACAAATATATGGAATTTATATTACATGTATACCATAGATATAAATGTCTTGAAGAAAAAATATCTTTTTCCACAGTCCAAATCCTCCTAAAATGGACTTTGGCTAGGGTTTCAATTTTTGAATGTTTTGAATATGCTAGAAAAGTGGGATTTAACTATCATTCACCAGTGGTGTCTGAAAGAAATGAATATATCATTCTGTACATTTTGCTTTGGACCCCTGGCAATTATTGCTCTGAAGCTTCTGAGAATTGGTAGGTATATTTCACTGAAATAAAATGTTGGGCAAAGTTTTCAGAAAAGTGCCCATGGGAAAAATACACAGGGTGTGTGAAACAGGACACTATTGCACGAGAGATATGAGGCCCTTCACCACTATTGTTCTCAAGTAGCTGCTGAACGATCCAAAAATACACACATTCTTCCAAAAGCAAAACATTTAAGAGTAATTTGGGGAGTAGGATGTTTATTGAAAGTAAAATTTAGACTGAGGGATTTTTGAATGCATGGATTGAAGGGTAACTGTATAAAAATAATTCAGTGCAAAAAAAATAATTCAGTGGAGTCACAACATGGTCGTATTTTTCTTGAAAGCTGACTTTAGAACCTAATACCCATGTAGGATGAATTTCACTATTGTAACTTGTCTAACTACCATGACTACCAATACATACTTGTTTAAACACTTTAGACAACTGATATAAAACAGAATAAAGCCTGCAGGCAAGCGAGAATATTTTGACTTCCCCACTTTTTCTCCTCCCCATACCTATGGTCACAAGAATGAGATGGTTTGATGAAAGAACCTTTATTCCTTAAGAGGTTCTTAACTTCATTGTGCGGAAGAATTGCCACATGAAGTGCAAGGCAAAACCCCATGCATACTGAATGTTGAAAGGTATTTTTTTAAACTAAGGGCACTTTCGGTCTTTACATTTTCACCAAATGTGCTTACTTTGGAACCTAATATTCCATTCATGTACACTCCTCCGTAGTTGTGACTGCTAGGTAAATACAGCATTCTCAGTTACATTTAAATGTCAGGCTGGACACAGCAGCTCACACCTGTAATCCCAGAGCTTTGGGAGAGCAAGGTGGGGTAATTGCCTGAGGCCAGCAATATAGCAAAACCCCTGTGTCAAAAAAAAATTTTATTTTAAATTTCAAATAAAGAACAATTTTTTAGTATAAGTATGTCCCATGTATATTTGGGGCATAATTATTAAATAATTATTTGTTTTTATTTACTAAATCTGGATCCATGGTTTATAAGGATTCAAGCAAAGACTTAAAGAGGGTGTGTACAATGTAGGTGTACCGAACTAAAACTCTAGGAGGAAAACATTTGCAATAAAATAGTTACAGGACAATAAGGTAAAGATGGACTACCCCTCTATAAAAATGTAAAGACATAAAGAGACAATTGATACACACAGAAAAGATATGCAAATGATCAAAAGGATTTTTAAAAATATTTAGTGTTATTGTATTAAAAGAACAGCATACTTTTTTTTTTTTAAAGAAGTCTCATTTTGTTGCCCTTAGTAGAGTGCCGTAGCATCATAGCTCGCAGCAATCTCAAACTCTTGGACTCAAGCATTCCTCTTGCCTTAGCCTCCCAAGTAGCTGGAATTACAGGTGCCAGCCACAACGTCTGGCTATTTTCAGAGATAAGGTATTGGTTTTACTCAGGCTGGTCTGGAACTCCTGAGATTAAACTTCCCAGAGTGCTAGGATCATAGGCATGAGCCACCTTGCCCGGCCAGAAGAACAGCATACTTTTAAAAAAGACCCAGTAAAATACTTTTTTTATGCTACCAAAAAGCAAAGTTAAAGAGCAATGATAATACTCAATTTATTTCATACTCTGATGTCAAGAATTTTATGGCCTTGGGAAGAAGAATTGGGTATCATGTATTTTTAAAAGACTTAAAAATGTGTGATGCAAAAGAACAATTATGCTTCTCAGGATCTGTCCTGGGGAAATATTTAGAATACATAAAAAACTTAGCTCTGAGTATGATCACCAATATAATGTTTTTAATAGTAAAAAATAGAAAATAACCTAGCTGTTCAACAGAGGAGTCTGTTAAATATAATACTACTTCCATGCAACAGAATACTTTACAGCCATTAACTGTATTTTGAGTTGGGGTGCAGTGGCTCATGCCTGTAATGCTAATACTTTAGAAAGCCTAATGGCTTCAAGATCAGCCTGGACAAGGTAGAGAGACCTCATCTCTACAAAAAATAAAAAATTAGTTGGGCATTGTGCGATCCACCTGTAGTCCCAGTAACTTGGGAGGCTGAGGCAGGGGGATTGCTTGAGCCCATGTATTAAACTGTGCTCTAGCCTGAGTTATAGAGCAAGAGTCTGTCTCTCCCAAAAAAAAAAAAAAAAATAAAAAGTATATTGAGAAGAACTAATAGCATGCACTTTTGGATTCCAAGTTTGCTTTTTAAAAAATGCATATGCACTGTTAAGAGAATAAAAAGACAAACTACTGTCTGGGAGGAAATAGTTGTAAATTACCTAAGCAACAAATGACTTGATTTCGATATATAAAGAACTCTCAAAACTCAACAGTAGGAAAACAAACAACTCAATTAAAAAAGCGGTCAAAGACTTGAACAGACATTTCATTATGAAATAATGAAATACTAGTAGAATGGCGAAGAATAAATACACTGAAAATGCCAAGTGCCGGCAAGTATGTAGACCATCTGGAACTCTCAGACACTGCTGCTGGGAGTGCAGAATAGTACAGCCACTCTGGAAACCAGTTTGGGAGTGCAGAATAGTACAGCCACTCTGGAAAACAGTTTGGTAGCTTCTTCCAAAGTTAAACATACACTTACCGTATGACCTAGTAATCCCATACCTAGTTATTTAAACACTGGAGAAATGAAAATCTATGTTCGCACAAAAATCTTTACAGAAATATTTATAGCAACTTTATTCATAATCACCAAAATTGGAAACAACTCAAAAGTTTACAACTTTAAATTGGTAAATGGTTAAACAAACTATGGAACATTTGTGCAATAGAATACTACTTGGCAATGTAAAGGAATTTGAAGGAATCATACACCCTTGAAAGCACATGTAGTAAGAATAAGAAGTCGTTCAGGCTGGGGTTAAAATTATGCAGCTGGTCTGGTCAGTTTAGGTCCTACCTGACCCTCCCCTCATGTCTCCCATTCTTGCTGTTTTGTAAATTCAGCTTTAACCTAAAAGTGTGTATCTTGAGTAGTTTAGGGCAATTCATTTAGGAGATTAACTTTTGAATTGGAAATATTGTTTTAGGTCATGGGTAATGCTGATTATTGTTTATTGTGGGTCATGGGTTATGCTAATTATTGTGGTTTAAGATAAAGATTACGGGCAGCACCTGTGGCTCAAAGGGGTAGGGCACTGGCCCCATATGCCAGAGGTGGTGGGTTCAAACTCAGCCCCGGCCAAAAAAAAAAAAAAAAAAAGATAAAGAATTACATGATTTTTACTTTGAAATTTCATGTATAAAACTGTGATTTGGGGAATGGAAAAATAGAACAGGCTTGGAGAGGCTGCTCTCACTGTTCCAGAATCCTGGTCTTCTGACAAAGTTTGGTGGACCTATCCCCGAGTCTGCATATTAGCTGACAGTGACAGCTGCTGGGACCTCTTCTTCCGGTAACACATTGAATGAAAGAAGCTAGTCTCAGAAGTTTACATGGTCTGTAATTACATTTACATGGCATCTCAAAAACTCAAAATGATAGGGAACAGATTGGGGGTGTCAAGGATCAGAGGGGAGGAAAGGTGTGACTATGGAGGGGCACCAGAGGGAATTTTGAGGGGATAATGGAACTGTTGTGCATCCTAACTTTGGTGGGGGTAACATGATTCTATACTTATGTTGAAATTCATAGGAAGAAGTTTTTAAAAATTGAAATACTGGCTGGGGCGGTGACTCACACCTATAATCTTAGCACTCTGGAGGCTGAGTCAGGTGGATTGCCTGAGCTCAGGAGTCTGAGACCAACCAGCCTGAGCAAGAGTGAGACCCTGTCTCTAAAAATAGCCAAGCATTGTGGCAGGTGCCTGTAGCCCCAGCTACTTGGGAGGCTGCCTTGAAAGGATCTCTTAAGCCCAAGAGTTTGAGGTTGCTGTGAGCTAGGATGCCAGAGCACTTTACCAAGGGCAACAAAGTGAGACTCTGTCTCAAAACAAACAAAAAATCAAAATGCTGTATATATAAAGAAAAAAAGAGCTGGGATTAAAGATGGCGGCTGAGTAACAGCTTCCCTGTAACTGGGCCTGGCGAATCTGGGGAGACAAGACTCCAGACATCTCTGGCCGGTGGGACCTGCCTACAATCATCCCCTTGAGGACACAGAGAGCCAGCAA